>PVJO010011083.1:0-61325 GCA_004026905.1 Hystrix cristata
TGCCAGTGCTCCGAGACCCCGCCGCGCCTGTGCCAGGCTCACAATGGCCAGCCTCACAATGGCTGCCAGCGGCGATAGTTCCAGCTGGGGCGGTCGCGGAGTAGACGCTGCCTGGGACCGGGAAGTCAGGATATTTCATCTGGACCAGCCCCCAGCCCTGACCACAGTGGCTGAGGAGGGTGCAGCTCCCTCCGAGCTAGGACCAACCTGCGGCACTCAGCACCAGCCTTCCGTGCTGGTCCAAGCGAGAGCCACCAGCTTCCGCCGCACTGGAGGTGAATCTCAAGGCCGGCTCTGTCCAAGCACAGACAGTGGCGGAGGCCTGTCTCCTGCGGGAGCCGGGATACCCTGCAAGAGAGCCGTGTCTCTGATTGGTGCCGGGAGAGGGCTGCCCCCCTCAAGGCGGCTCTGTGTGTAATGAATGGTCCTTTGTTGCCTCCTAGCACCTACCTCGAGGTTCTACATATGGTTACCATTTCACAAACAGGAGGACCATAAACAGGTCGAAATGTTATAGATAGTGAGGTCCCCACATAGATGGACATTCCAAGGATGAATTTCTACTCAGAGCACTAGGAATCCCTGTGCGGCCCCTAAATGAGTGCTGGGTGGAAGGGGACCCTGAAGGCCCTTCCATTCTCTGCCAGACTGCCCACGAGACCCTACAATAATCCCAGAGCCCACTGACCGTGAAGGCCCACTGAAAAATCCAAAGTACTCTAAAGTTTAGGATCACTCACAGATCACCACCCGTTCTTCAGAGGCCTGTTAAAACCTGTCGCTTGCAGGCGGAGTCTTGCAGGCTTGGCGATGTGTCCCTGCTTTGCTGCGGATTAGCTGGTGACCTAAAGCAAGTTACTTCCCGAATTGTGTCTCAGTTTCCCTTTTTTGAAAAGGGAATATGGGGTTGTGAGTGCTTCGGAAACGAGCCCTGTTTCCTCTCCCAGGAGGTGTAGCCATACTCTCTTAGGGTGGTGATCTTCCGCATGTTTTTCTGCCCACTGGCACCGCCCTCACTGTCTGTGTCTCCCTGCAGTCTCCCTCTCTGTCCTGCCGAGGTGGGGCTGGACACCTTCTGTACCTCAGGTCTCCTACATTCATGCACCAGTGATCCCAAAAGCAGAGGCCCGAGACCTGTTTGCTAATGCTCTCTTTCCATGGCCCCAAGACTCCACCTCACAGAGCTTCCCCCGCTGCAGTGCAGGCCTGGTCCCACTCTCTGGTCCCCCGGCTCAGGTGTCAGTTCTGTCTTTTGTAGTGCCGGCCTCCAGTCCCCTTTCCAGCCTGGCTGATCCCTTGGTTGGTTTGTGGGGGGAGCATCAATGACCAGCACTGGGAAGTAATGCTGGCTTTGGAGTGTCACGGTCTTGGCAGTCCCTGCCCCAAGGCAGAACACCCACAACCCTCTGGGATGAGCCCTGAAGCCAGGTAAATGTCTGCTCTCTGCTGAGGTGAGCCTGTCCGCCCCTTATGTGCAAAGAACTGGTTGCCATGGTGGCCTTTCAGCCCAACCTGTGGGACTCCAGATGCAGTCAGAAAGGACCCCAGTGGACAGCTTGACCCTGGACCTCAGGACCGTCAGTTCTTCATAATCCCCAAGGCTCATACTCAAGTTCAGCTTGGGGGTCTGGAAAGAGCAGATAACAAATCAAAAATAATCACTTCAGTGACATTACCCTGCCACAGCAGCCCTGGTCCAGGCCTCCGCTTGGCTGCCTCATTTACTTCAGGAATTCTTCACACCCAGCACTAAGTGAGAGTGAATGAGAACCATGCACTTGGAAGAAGCCATGTGGCCTCTCTATATGTTTCTCTCTACCAGCATTGAGACAGTTCCCATTAAAAAAAGAAAGAAAGAAAACTCCATAAAAATAAATTGTGTAAAGTCCAATGCCAATAAAAAAAAAATCCCAGTGGAGGCTGAAAACTATTTTATTTAAAGAGCAGAAGGACTTGCACTTACCTCGTTGTGAATTCTTGGCCACCTGGTCCCTGAACTTGGCACAAGGCAGATGCCCAACAAATACAAATTGATTGATCCAGTATTTGGCTACTTAGCCGTCCGCAGCTTCAACTAGCCCATCTCTCTGCCTGCACACATGTCAAGGAGAGAGGATTCCTGGGCTTGGGCTGGAAAGAGCTCTAGGATGGTAGGCGAGCCTGTCACAAACTGTTGTACTTAAATGCCCTGCTTTTCACTTCCAGCCCTACTTATTAACTGTAAAATAATGATGTGGCAAAAAGCAGAGTGCAAAGACTGCCAAATTGGAAGAGAGAAGCTGGATTCGTGCCTTTGACCCTTAGGTGTTGCTATTTGCTCTGTGCCCAGCCTCGTGCTTCATAGCGAGAATACATATGCTGCCGTGTGATTGCATCTTATTAGCTGCACTTAATATAGTGCGTGCAGAAGGCAATTTCTTTGTCTCCTTCTAATGTTATTCAAACTCACTGTCCAGATGCCTTTTCTTCCTGCGTCCTTGCATATAAACTTAGGGAGGTCCATATGGGGAGAACCCAGAACGGCCTTGTTGCAGCGTCAGGCTCCCTCTGACTTTCCTAATTGCTAGACGCTTTCTGCCTCCAGGCCTTAGAAAAAGGCACCGTGATGATCTTCTCTCTTGGCCCCCAGCTTCACACCCACACCCTCCCTGATACGAACTCAGGGTCTGACACCTGGCAGGCCCTCTTTGGCAGTGGACCCTCTGGGTGGGCACTTGGAGCTGGCCGTCCTACTGCTGTGGTTTCTCAGGAGCTGCTCTGCGGGAAGTCTGCAAGCACAGCTCCGTTGCCTGGGTGACGGCACCTCAGGCCAGGGGCTTACAGCGCTTCCCTCAGCTACCAGAATGTAGTTTATGTCATTTGAGCTGTGATGAAGATACCAGGCCGATGGGGAAGTGGAGGCTGACCATATACATCGTTTTGTGCCCGTTGATGAGGAAGAGCCACCTTTTGTGATTCAGTCACAGGAGGGTGACTCTTACTTGTGGACCCCTTGCATGAGCTGGGGGTCTGGCTCTCTTGCCAATTTGGGTCCATGTCACCCTGTTTCAACACACATATTTGGTGGTGAAAGTGGGGAGACATCCGGGTCATAGCAGTAGCCAAGAGCAATAGTGTCTGATAGTGGCTCCATGATGTGCTCTACCTGTAGGTAGGTCCTCTTGGCTATTGCTATGATCCAAATGTGTCCCCCACCACCAAATATGTGTGTTGAAACTCAGGCCCCAGTGTGAGTATTGAGGGGGGGGCCTTTAGGAGGCCTAAGTCATGATGGCAGAGCTCGTATGAATAGAATTAGTGCCCTCATGAAAGAGGTGGGAGGGAGCTGTTCCCCTTCACAGCAGTGACGTCACCAGCCTGTGGAGACCACAGAAGATGCCGTCCATGTGAACCTGTGCTGTGGGCGAGCTGTGCCATTAGCGTAGACCAGACACGTCATGTCTCTCCACAATGTCAGAATTTATTGGATAACAATAAAGTGACATCAGTGTGTCAGCTTTGTCTCACTGAGAGCTATGAGCAAGGCAATCACAGGTTCTTTCACTCCGTTCCAATCTTACCAAGATCCGTGACACTCGAGTCACACATTGCACTGCATGCTGTAACATACAGGTTACAGAGTGGCTAAGAGTTAATCACAGCTGCAGGATTCCAAGAGGCAGCACTGAAATCAATGGCGGGGAACATACAGAGATGTGAAAAGTCACTGCCGGTGCCCAGTGAGATTACAGACCAGGCAGAGCTCATCCAAGGCACAGGGCTTGCCTGGCATGGAGAACTCCTTCAACGCCAGATTTCAGCATCAGGTGGGGAAATGGAGCCACGCCGAAGCTGGGGACAGAGAGCTGGAGTTTGACCTGTCAACCTCATGACGTGTCCACCAGGTGGTCTGATGAGATGACCACCAGGTGGTCAGCATGTGTCACAGCTGGATCCAGAGTTGGGGGCCCCTCCTTCTCTACGACCCAGGAGAGAAGTGCATCCTTCATAGTTCTGGGGTGTCCCGTAGCTCACAGGCCTGGTTTCTCTGATGCAGCTTTGATACGTCACACGTCCGTGTGCCCTGATTCAATCTGATAAATTGACAGGAGGTCACATTTAGTAGCATGACAAATGTGGGCATCACTCGGTACTTGGGATTGTGCTGTGCTGCAGGGCTGGTCTTTTTGGTCAGCGTGGTGTGCCCAACAGCTGGTGGTGATCTGTCCGCACAGACAAGTCGCTATGTCATTCTGCCCTGGAATCTGCACCCGAAATGGAGCAAGCAGCTGCTTTATAAATGAAGTCACTCAGGGCAAGGCACAGCCTGGAAGCTACTGCTCTGTACAGCCCAGAGTGACTCACAAGGATGCAGCCTTCTCTACACGAATGGACCCTCACCAGACCCCAGATTGGCTGGTCCCGTCGTCTGCAACTTCCCAGCCCCTAGAACTGTGAGAAATAAATGTGTGTTGTTCATAAATTCCCTAGTCTAAGGTATTGTGTTATAGCAGTAGGAACAGATTAAGACAATTGTGTAAAAGGGGCTTATGTATCCTTGCCAGGACATGGAGATTGGCAGCGCCCTCCTGGGGCAGTCTTCTTTCTTTTTGCTGTGCTACCAGACATATTGTTCCAGCTGTCACCTCTCTCCAAGAGATTACATGGGCACGTACAAAACACCAAGCCCTTGCAGAAGAAATGTGTCAAACCCTGCCATTATCTTAGTCCTTCTCACATGGCCACAGTGAAGGACAAGCACCCCATTTCCATCTCTTCCCCAGCGAGGGAAAACAGGAGTAGAAGGGGAAATGCCATGGCATTATAGTTTATATTTTGATGTCCCCCAAGAGCTCATAAAATCATGGGCAGGGCTTTTGGGAAGTGACTGGGTCATAAGGGCGCTATACTCATAGTTTATAGCTAACTGTGCTGTTAGGAGGCGGGGTGTGGTTGGAAGAGGCAGGTCACTGGGGCTGTTAACGGAAGGGTTTATGTCTCTCCCCAGCTCCTCCCTTCACTCTCTCTGCTTCCTGTCAGCCATGCTGTAAGCAGCTTTACTCCACCATGCCCCTGTGCCATGCCATCCTGCCTTGGAGCCAGCCAACTATGAACTAAAGCGAGAGCCAAAAGAAACCTCTCCTTTTAGCTACAGGTAGCAGGTATTTTGTCCCAGTGACAAGGCAAATAACGAAGACACACAGCATTCTAACTGTTCTTTTCAAGGAATTTTCCACTCTGGGACTCCTTACTCTCTGAACCTTTGTGAGCTATGGGTGGATGATGACTGTGCTGCTGGCTTGCCAGAGGGGGTGACTCGTGAGGCCTAGTAGGTGCTAGTCAAGTGGAGAAGGGAAAGCGTGCTGTGCGGGTGTCTGGGGCACACAGCAGCACAGGAGGGAGGGTGGGAGTGTGACACTCAGGTGCTACCCAGAGTGTGAGAGGAAGAGTTTGAGAGACTGTCAAAGAGATGGGATTGAATTGGAGAGCTGGGATGTAGCCAGCACTGTGGTCTGTGGGCCATGCTAAGAAATGCGAATGATATCCCTTAGGGTTGGCCGTCAAAGGCAGGAAGTAGGAAGTATGTATTTTTGATCTGCCTCTCTATGTGCTGTCTTGGGTAGAAAGGCCAGGCCTGGGGGCGATGAGGGGGCACACACTTCCTTGATGTGAGCTAAGAGTGTCACACGGCAAGGAACACAGAACCTTCCAATCAGAGTGAAAGACTTTCTTGCCTTTTCTCCATTTCTCAAAGGGATTTTTAACAGTCATGAGAGCCACTCTTCCCCCAGGTTCCCATTTTGGAATCTTTTATGACGTGGTCAGTTGGGTAAGACAGCAGGAGACAGAGGAGAGACTCTAGACAGTGGAACCCTTCACAGTCTCAGGTCGTGGAGACAGCTTGCCACGCAGGTCACTTGGGAGGTGCAGGGCAGGCGGGAGGAGAAGACAGGAGCTTCCCTTTGCAAAATTCCTCTCCTTGATCATCCTGAGACCAGGAACCAGGCAACTAGGAACCACCCTAGTGACCCAAAGCTGCTCAAATGATTCAGATTGGCGAGTCCTAAACTGCTCGCCCTGCCTGCCTTGCCTTTCCCATGGAAACCCCCCAGAAAGGCAGTCTAAGCACTCTTCTTGGTCCTATCTTTGGCCTCATGATCCTACTGGTTCCTCCCTGTGTGACCCCGTGACTTCTTCCTCCTGAGCCCGCCCTCTGTCTCCTTTCATGACTGCACCTGACTCACCACATCATGAAAGACAACAAAACGCTATGACAGTCCTTCGGGGGCAAAGCGATGGAGTGAGAGGGGGCTGGGCTCTATTCCAGAGTGGCCTGGGTTTTGTGTCAAGGCCACTATTTATGTGTGACCTCGAATTACTGAACCTGTCTGGGTCTTACTTTCCCTGTATGAAAATGACTTACATTCTTGTAGTCAGAATAAGCTGGATGCTGCTACTTTAATGAATAAGTGCCAAATCTTGGCCGCTTATAGGAGGAAGATTTCCTTCTTGCTCTCAGTCCTGTCTGTGTGGGTCAGGGCAGCTTTACTCTGGGCTCTCTGACTGCTCAGGCAGGATGAGGGGCAGCAACCTCCCTGATCACATGATGATCACTGTGTTACACTGAAAGAGCACCCTGGAGAAGGGTCTCACACCTGCTGTTTAGTACACCAGCATGGAGATGGTGCACATCACCTCAGCTCACAACTCTGATCAGAAAGTGAGTGGCCCTGCCCCACCATCATGGGACCCTGCGTGACTGCCCGGCTGCGGGGAAGGCCCGGTGTGGCTCCAACACAAAGGCCTGGGACAGAGCTTGCACTTCTGCAAGCGTTCTGGCCTAGCTTCTCTGAACATCCTCTACCCACCACTGTGTTTAATTCTGCCAGCTCTTAACTGGCAAGTACTTTTAGTGGAAGGATTGTATGCTCAGTTGATAATGGACAGCGGGGATATTTCCAGGTTCTAATTCGTACAAGCAAAGAATTGAATGGCTGAAGAACTGAGGGCCCTGAGAAAATTTATTTAAATAACAAAAGAAAAGGAAAATGGTTCTGCCACGTGAATGAAATAGCTGCTGACCTCGGGCAGGTAGCCAGAAGGAGAGGGGTGCTTAGGGAGCAAGGGGCAAGAGCGCAGGAGGGCAAGCTCCTACTATCATTTCCATTTATTCTATTTCAGTTCTCAGGAGAGGTTTCCGGATCCTGTGAGAAGAGGGCATTTGGATTTCGAGCTCCAGGCTGACCTCCCTTAGGCCACGCCCTCCTCCTACCTCACAGTGACCCAGTTAGACCTTGGATCTTCCATTTCAAAACTCTGTCAAAATGGTGAAAGGAAATTTGAAAGTTCCAGTGAAGGAGAGCCTGGTCGAGAAACAGAAATCTCAAAAGATCAGAATGCACAGATTTGTCACAGACGGAGAGGGCCCACAAGGGCAGAATTCGGGGCCCTAAGTCAGAAGGTTTCCAGCTGCAACTGGAACAGAAAATGCAGCTCTGACTGGCTTAGAGACCTGAGTGGAGCCATTGCCCTGAGAACCCCAGGACCCACGGGAGGGGGCTCCCCATGGCTGAGAAGCCCGCAACTCCACTGCGCCAACAAGGACCCCTGCTTCTCTTCATTTCGGTGTTCATTTCGTCTGGCTCCCTTTTAAGACCAGTTCCACTCTTCAGGTCCTGGAAAGGCTGCCGAGCTCTCCAGTGGGGTCGATATGTATTTTCTGGAAACTCCTTCTGCAAGTGCATGGCGGATAGCTTTGTAAAACTCCCTACAAATATCTGCCTGTTTCATGTAACCACTAGTTCTGTCACCACCAGGTAGGGCTCCTGGAAGCCAGCTAGACCTTAGCCTGCAGCAAGGAGGAGGAAGACAGAATGCTGAAGGGACAACTGAATGTCCACTGTGTACTCAGGGAGAGTAAGCGGCCTGGTTGGAGGAACTGAGTCAAAGAGAAGGTTCAAAACATGCTGATCTACAGCAGTTTCTTAGCAAAGACAGAATAGTCTGGTCTGTCAGCCCTTGATAGAAAGATAGACAGTGTCCCTCTCCTTCCCCCTTACTCCACCCACAGCCACAGCTGTGTCCCTGCAGTTACCTGCAGACGCTGCTCATGCTGTCCATCATCAGTGGTCCTCCGCACAGCTATCCTTAGGTCTTGCTACGGATCTGTGTAGATAAAGTTGTGCCTTGCGAGGGGACACAGTGTCATCCCACCTTAGTGAAAATACCACTCCAGGGTGCCCCACAGCCCATTCAAATTCTAAATATATGGAACCAAATTTCATTCAGTTTATCCCAGCCCAGCCCTCCCTCACTCCCCCTACTGCATCCCCCATGCATTGTGTCTCTGCTTTCCTCCTCCCCACAGCCAACAAGGCAACCCCTTTAAAATGTACACCCCTCCCCTCAGACATATGCCTCGCCACCCCACCCAAAACCCTCCCTGCAGGCAGGATTAATACTGTCTTTAGGGGGAAAAAAAATCGCTATTGCTGATACAATGTTTGTTTCTGCAGTTTAATCCAGCATCAATCCTATTGACTATGGTACTGCTTCATGTGTTTACATCCTCCAGAGGAAGTGGGTCCCCAGCTGGAAGTCTTCATCCAGAGCCACTTCTGTCCCCTGGGCTGGCCTGCAGCCTGTTTTACAATGAGTGCTCAATAAATAGAGATTTTCAAATAGGAAAGAGATCAAAAATTGGAGGGCACAGGGAAGTATGAGATGATAAGGGGGCAAAAAGAATCAAGATGTGTTATGTACATATACAAACTTCCCATTATAAATGTGATCATTATGTACTGCAAACATGTACTAATAAAAAATACATAATTAACGGTTAACAAAATAAAAAGTGTATTCAAAATTAAATAAATAAATAAATGTGTGTCAAGCTGAAATAGAGCAGAAAGCGTGAGGGCTTATTCAATGCTCTGTTTCTTTTTCTCCATGATTATAGTCTGCACCAGACTGGCACTATTTAAATGGGCTATTGGGGAATTGTGGGCAACAGTCAATGCTGAGGCTGAACCCTCTCTCTCAGTCAGTAGATCTGTAACTTTCTGTGGAACAGGCCCTGACAATACATGGTTAAAGCAGAGTTGGGAAGCCTACTTCTTTTTTTTTTTTTTTTTTTTTTTTTTTTTTTTTTTTGTGGTGCCAGGGATCGAACTCAGGCCCTTGTGCTTACAAGGCAAGCACTCTAATCACTGAGCTAAATCCCCAGCCCCCTTATTTTTATTAAACAACTTTTTTTTACCCTGAATTAATTGTACATTCACATGCAGTTAGAAGACCCAACACAGATGATCGCCTGTGCCCTTTACCAGTTTGCCTCAATGGTAGAGTCTTGCAATACTGTAGTGCAATATTACAACCAGGATAGAGACATTGGCACAGTCCATCCATCTGGTTCAGATTTTCTCAATTTTACTAGTGCTCAAGGATGTGCGTGTGTGTGTGTGTGTGTGTGTGTGTGTGTGTGGTGTGCTGTATGCATGTATGTGCATATGAAACTCTGTATGCTTTCATGAGTGTGATTTTATCACGAGTGGATTCACATACCCACTACACTACCAAGGTCAAGACACCAAGCATCTCATCATCACCAGGACCTCTCTGTCACCCTTCCATTGTCACGCCCCTTCCCCTTCAGCCTCCTTAACTTCTAGTAGCCTCCATTTTTATAATTTTGTCATTTTAAGGATGCTTAGTAAGTGGAATCAGACTTGCACTGCCTTTGAGATTGCCGGGATTGGTTTCTTTTGCTTGACGTAATTCCCTAGAGTTCCATCCACACCATTGTGTGTGCAAGGTTCCCTCCTTAGCCTGTGAGTCCCCGTATTTTGTTTAACCGTTCAATTAGTTGAAGGATCTTGGCTTGTCTCCACTTCGGGGCTGTTAGGAATAAACTTGCTGTGAATGTTTGTCTAAAAGTTTAATTTTTCCAGGTTAAACATGTAACATGCCATTGCTCTGTCTCGTAATACCTGCATATTTAGTCTTATGAGTTACTATCACACTTCTCCAGATTGGATATACTGTTTTACACCACTTCTAGCAATGTATAAACAATTCATTTTCTTTAGGTCCTCACTGCTTTGGGTGTGGTCCTCATTTATTTTACCATTCTGGTACCTGTGTGAAGACATCTTACTGTAGTTTTAGTTTGCATTTGTCCAGTGGCCAATGAAACTGAACACTTTCTGTGTGCATATTTGCATACATATGTATATCATCTGCAGTGAAGTGTCTGCTCCTGTCATTTTACAGTTTTCTAATTGGATTAGTTTTTACTGTTGAATTTTGAGAGTTCTTTATATATACTAGATGTTATGGCTTGTGTCTTGACATGCCCCCAAGGCCTCACACAGTCATATGTGGGGCTATTCAGAGGTGGCTGGATTTAGAATGTGCGATGTTGGGATTAGTACATTAGTCCACTGATTAGTTTGGCATAGTTCAGGGTGTAGGTAATGGGAAGGCCCACCCTGGATGTGCGTCTTACTCATTGTACGGCCATGTAGCCTGGATAGAATAGAAGGGACAGAAAAAGGGCTCTGGTTGTTACTTGCTGCTTCATTTACTGTGTTGCTTGCTGCTTTTGCTTCCATCTACCTACCATGAACTGTTTCTCCTCTGTGATGCCCCTCTGCCATGCCACTCTGTCTTGGAGGCAGCCAATTATGGACTAAAACCTCTACAAACTGCTAGCAGAAATAAACCTTTCCTCTTTTAACTTTGGGTGTCAGGTATTTTGTCTCAGCGATGAGAAAAGTAACCAAGACACTAGATATTAGTCCTTTTTAAGATATATTGTTCACGAATACGTTCTCTCAGTTTGTAGCTTATCTTTAATACTCTTGCCAGAATCTTTTACAGAGCAAAACACCAATTTGTTTATAGACCATGCTTTTCTTGTAAAGTCAAAGAACTCTTTACCTAGCCTTAGATCTCAAAGATTTTCTCTTATTTTTGTACAGTGAACATTGGAATAAAGTTGTTTATGACTACAAAATGCCTTGCTGAGATTGTGACAGGAATTGCATTGGCCCTATAAATTAATTTGGGGAGCAGAGACATTTTTACTACTTTAAATTGATGAGTCCACTTTTGCACTACAATTTAATGCTGAATATGTGTATGTTCAGCAATCTCATCCCAATAGTGTGCTAGCATAAATAAGGACTTAATATTTACAGCAGGAAGGGAGGAAAGCAGGGGTGGAGGGAGGGAAATCTTGACGATACTGGACCAGTGTTCCCTAAATCTGATCATACAAACAGTCATCTGCTAAGCCTGAAAAAATTACAAATTTCTAGGCTTCATCCCAGTCCTACTCATTCAGAATCTCTAGGGACAAGGCCAGTGAATCTACGTTCTCAACACCTTCCATAGTTGATTCTCAAGCACAGGCAAGTTTGAGAATGTTGGGGGGAGAGGCCAAAAGCAGAAGCAATGTGCGGGGGTGAGCTGAGTGCTCTGGGAGACACTGTACTTCCGGACACTGGCCCTAAAGTCAAGCAACTGGGACTGCAACCAAGTCCCCTGAGGGACGTTAATATGCTCTTTAAGAGAAATGGCTCAACGCAGGTTTATGGGCCCAGGGGGAATCTTCCCTACAAGAAGGAGAACTTGTTTCATTCAATTTTATATCCTTCATTTCTTCTCCAAAGAGGAAAGAAGCAACCAGAGTTCAAAATGGTAAATACTGTCATTTATTTGCTTCGTTGCATACTTGATTAATTCCCTAATTGTGAGGCAACGAAGCTTGAGAGACCATGAAACAAGACTGTTCTGTTCCTGGGAAATTTCTTTTCCATTAACAGCAGAAAAATTTATGACCTACAGGGCTTTTCTATAATGAAGAGAACAGGAAAATTAGAAACAAAACCACATAAAGAGAAGTTCATAAATTAGATTTCAGAGCAGAGGGTTTTTCAACCTTTGTTTCTGTCTGGTTTCTGTCTCTCTCTCTCTCCCCCCACCCCTCACCTTTCTCCCCCAACCAGTTGTATCTGGGAGACCTTGACTCTGCCATATGTCACCCATCACACAGTGCCAAGCATATTCTAGGTCTATTTCTTTTGCACATTTCCAAATTCACGTGGTTTAATTTTTGTCATGGCAGCGGTGATCTGTCTTAACATCTGATCATGTTGGATCTATTACTTCACTCTTCTCAATAGTACCATTTATTTTTTCTTCATATAATCATTAGAATCGGGTGTTAAGTATGAAAGAAACATCCATTTAAAGGAATGTATAACTGTTCGGGGTTGTATAGGAAGGATGCAGAAAGATAACAAAACACGTTTCCCCCATGGAAACATGGGCTTTGCGCAAAACCCCTTAGCAGGTTCCTCCTAGCAAACCAGGGCACTTTGAGAACCACAGAAACTCCTTCCCTGAGTGGGGAATGAAGTCAGCAGTACAAACTGGAAGGGTGCATCCATCCAGGAAGTGTGCACCAAGCCCCTGTGAGAGGCACCTTGATGGAAGAGGTTGCTTCCCAACTCTTTTCTGGAGGAGAAGCAGGCACAGTGCTTTCCTTGATGGAATTCCCAGCACTGTTCAAAATGAGTCCCAGAAGTGACAGGTGTCCCCCTTTAGAATTAGCCCTTAACACCTGGGCCTGTGGCTCCATCCCAGGTCATCATTTTTCCTGGTGACAGAGCTGGCGGGCACATTCTCTGGACCAAAGTCACTGGAGGTCTCTTCCACCCAAAGGATTGCCACTCGGAAACTCTCAGGTGCTGCCCCCGGAGACTGGCAGTTGCTCTGTGTTCACCTAGAACAATATGCAACTTTCAGTGGGTGGCCTCACCATTTGCCCTGCACCCTTACCTGAAGTGAATAGTTCAGTCCCTTTCATATAATCCTACTGAGCTGTGGGCTTGGTGTTTTTATTTATTTTTGTTGTTTTGTTTTTAGCCTCATAAAAGAGAAATGTAATCACTTGGTGGAAAGACATATGGATTATACAGATTCACATGAAAAGACATATTCTAGGGGAAATGTAAAAATGTGCCAAAGGTTCTCACTATATGATCCTGGACAAATTAAATAACCTGCTGAACCATTTATAAAACAGAAAAAAAAAGAAGAGCATTCAAAATTGGAGTGAGGAATTAAATCACTTAGAGAAACTAACTTTTACTATAACTGTCTAAAATGATCAAATAAAATAATTGGGAGATAGATTTATTATTGTTTAAATCTAAAATGTCCTCCAAACTCTCATGTGCTCATAGGTGGTGCTTTTGGAAGGTGATTGGTTTATGGGGTTTACAGCTGACTTTTTGTTAGGAGGCGAGGTCTGGTTGGAAGAAGTGGGTCACTGGTCACTGGGGTCATCACCTGAAAGGGTTTATCTCCCACCCCAGCTCCTTCTTTCACTCTCTCTACTTCCGGCCCACCATGCTGTGAGCAGCTCTCCCCCACCATTCCCCTCTGCCATGCCGCTCTGCCTTGGAGCCAGCCAACACTGAAACCTCTACAAATTGTGAACCAAAACAAACCTCTTCTCCTTTAAATTGCGGGTATCATTTTGCCCCAGCAACAAGGACAGTGACCAAGACAAGCTTTAAAGGATGCACTAATCCATCCCCAAGCAAAGTCCTCTGTGCCTCCTCTGAGGTGTTTCCCCACTCCCAGGGTGCAGGAGAGAATGTACACAGCAGAGGTCCTTAGCTTTTTGAGGGCTGTGGACTCTTTGGAGAAGATAAAGAATGTTCAGAGCTGCTTTTGCCAAACGAAGCGCAAAAGTTTAGCTGTGGGGGTCACCGAGTGCAGTGCCACGGGCTACTCCATGGAGCCTGGGTCAAGAGCTCATGCCTGATCATCAACGACTGCCAGCCACCCTCTGTCCACAGGGGAGGGTGTGACCTGCTCTCCTTTTTGTGCAAGATAAGAGATTCTGATGGGACTCATCCCAAGCCATCATCCATATGTAGGGACAGAGTCCCCATAGGTAGGGAAAAGATAGGGTAAGAGCCTCGTTAGATGTTATTAAAAATTCATAGACAATTTTGACCTCTATAACCAGACTCTGAAAGCCAGAAAGCTATAATCAAATAGTTAGAAACATAAAGGCCACTAGCTACATTCCAACAGTTAGAGACTAATTCCGGGAAGGCCCCAGGTAATCTGATTAATATAAAGAAAACAAACTCTCCCTTTTGACTCTTACATCTACATAACCTGGCCCTAAAGTACCCACCCATAAATTTGCCTTCTGCCAAAAGACAAAGGTCACAAGCTGAGGGATATCAAGGCAGAGATGACAGACAAGCCCAAGAGCCAATCAGATTCCAAGGGCCAACCCAAGGGGAAAACTTCAATAAAAAGGGGCTACAACGAAGGGCCCACGAGTATTTTGCTTTCGAATGCTCCCTACTCATCGAGTAGCTATCATCTCCCTTTCCCCCTTTTTCATCACTTTTAAATAAATTGTCCTCTAAATAAATTGTCTTCTCTTAATTTAAACTCTGTTTCTTTAATTCTTTACTGTAACTGGGTTTATGATTGCCGGGAAGTATATTTTCTAGCAGGGCAACAGCTCACAGCCCACCTCCGGACCTAGCTGAGGCATAGTCAGTCCACTCAGACACTGCCACCTTCACCATACATGGGAACTTCACCCCACACCACGTCTCACATCAGGACACAAGCCTAGTTCCGTTGTCTACATGGGAAAAATCAACACAACTGAGTGCATTCAAAAGTTGACATCATCTCACTGGAGCAATTCCCCCCTTTAGGTTTGTAAAGAAAATAACCAGCACTTTCTAAATTGTTGCCACGCGTTGTCATCTAACCATTACAGAGACAGCATGGGACGGGTCTGATTGTCTCCAGGGGACAGGCAGCTGCCTCTTGGCTTAAATGTCATTTGCTGCAAGTCACCCAGCCAGTGCGGGTGGAGCCAGGCTTGGAGCTGGACACCGCCCCCTCCCAAACGCCCCGACCCCCTTCTCTGCCCTGTGCTGGTGCTGTGCTCCTTGCTTCCTGCCTTGGACCTTAGTTCCGGTGGCCAGAGAGCCCCAGCCTGCCTTTCTCAGTTCCCAAGTCCCCTCCAGGGACTCCCCACTTTTGTGAATCCATCATGTGCCTTCTAACCTTGTCAGGGTGTCTGACTTCCTCACAAACGCAACACGGCCTTCAAAGCCTTGGAACCATCCTGTTAACTTGTTGCTTCCTATTTCAGATAAGAACCTGGCTTTTAGCATCATATTTGAGTTTCGAATATCCACCCTCCTCACCAACTTGCCTGCTGTTCTCCAAGAATCCAGTTCCGTCACTTACCGCGGCAGAGCTCCCTTTCACACAGCCGGGGAACAGTGGCCGGGACACCACGGGACGAAAGTAAATGCGTGTGTTTCAGTGATCCCGGAATCTTCAGCTGCCGAGGCCTCGGTCACTTTCAGTGGGCCTTGGAAATAAGTTGACGTGAACGCTTCTGCAACAGTCAGCAATGTCTGTACTGCGACTATAGCCCTTACGCTTTACCAGACTGTTGGTTGTTTGCCTACCTGTCTGGAAGCCAGTTAACCTGCTCTACTGCAGGACGGAGGTCTGTGCTGCACTTGCCCCTCCCGCTCTGTGTCCTGTGCTCCCATCCCGCCTGGCGTCCTGTCCCGGCCTCCCAGGCTCCTGGCATTAATAGTTTGCACTCTCTTGATTCTGATCTGCACCCCGCACTGTGGCACAGTGAGAAGCCTCATGCCCAACACAAGACTCTTCTGGGAAGTGTACCCGGCAGGAGCATCTGCAGCAGACATGACAGGAGCAGGCCCTGGACCTGCAACCTACAGAAGAGGGTCCTGAGGTGAGAGGACATGGCCAACCCATGCCAGGCAGCCCAGGAAGGCGCTGGGAGCCCGGGGGTGGGAGGCCAGCGGCTGAATTCCTCTCCCCTGTGAAATGGTGGCAAAGAGTGTCCCACTTTTTAGGGTCATCATCACAGAATAAGGGCCCTGGTGAGCACTCAGTGAAAATGGCTCCTGGGATGTCACCGAAGGCCACCAGGGAACTTGGTGACACTCACAGACCATCACTGCAGCCCAAATGGACTGCAAACACGGAGCCCCCCTGGGAAGGGCTCAGCCTCGCCCCTTTCAGACAGCACAGTACCCACCTGAGGGTGCCACCATCGTGTTGGCGGGCTTCTCCAGGTCCTCCCACTCACTCTTGCTTCCCCAGCTCCCTTCCAGAGGCCGGGACTCTGGACAAGCGTGCCCAGGACAGAATTGTGGCAATGGAATGGTCCCCGAGTCTGCCTCCAAACAGTCTCCACAGGGCAGCTGGCCTTTGGACATGCAGGGGATGGTCAGGGACTCTTCATCCTCCCAGGTGAGGGAGAGGGCTTCAGGTGGATAACATGTGTCCCCATCGACGTGGTCCCTGTCCAATCCAGCACCAGAAAACAGAAACCATGTATCTTCCAGCCTCAGAAACTCCTCGGCCTGCCTTCCCCACAATGCAGCAGGAGACCCAGCCAGGCTGCCGCGGAGGCTCTGGGTCCTGGGGAGCAAGCAGCGAAGAAGGCCTGGCCTTGTCCTGAAGGAGGCCCTGGTGTCAGAGCAGCACACACACAGGATAGCCCAGGTGGGACGCGGAGGCAGCTAAGAGCCTTAGGAGAGCAGCAAGCAGCTTCCCAAGCCCAGGGGACACAGAGGCCTTGCCAGAAGGCACGGCATGACCGGCAGAGATATGGCCCAGGTCTGGCACAGACTTTCCTCATGGTAAGCTGCACAGAGCCTGGATGAGTTTATTAACTTCTCTAGGACCTCGGTTTTTTCATGAAACAAACAAACAAACAAAAAAACCCAGAAGGTCCAGAGCTGTGTAGGGTGGTTAGTTAGAATGCTGACGTGAAACGACCCAGTTCTCGCCTCCTCCCGTGGCTCCCGGCACACAGTGAGTTTGCAGTGGGTGTGGCAGGCTGTTACGACTGTGATAGCGATGACTATTCCAGCAGTGCGATTAGAGGGAAAGAGGCAGCCGAAGGATGCCGGGAGCCACTCAAGCAGACCACCTTTCAAAGCGCTTTGTGCAAATAACAGGTCTTTTCTGAGAGCTGCAGAGTGTCTATTGAGAGAGGCAGCCAGCTGAAGTGACATTTACTCCCTGTGTCACGGGAAGGACAAAGGAGGTGTAGGAACGGTGTGGCTTCTTATCTAGGGACACAGGTGTAGTTGGAAAGGTGACGGAATGACCCTTCCAGGGCTGTCCCCAGCTCTGCGCACAGGGCGGGTGCTTTGCGCAGCGGCAGATATGCAGACAGGCGCTCAGAAAATATCTGTTGCAAGTTTGGTTAAAGAGGATGAGAGGGAGAATCTAAGAGAAAAGCACAGAGATTAGTTTTTGCCAAATTCCTGGATCCTTGTTTCTCAGTCTCCTTCCCCTCCCCCAAATCAATGAGGTGGCTTTGTTATGTCAGCCACACCCTGCCACCTCTACTTTCTCCCCTCAAAGTGTCCCTTCTTTTAAGGCTCTGATGGCCCTCAATAGCTATATGTCCCCCCAAATACCCCAACACCATTTGTCCCAGCCTGAGTTTTGTTGTGAAATGGATATGGCTTCCGCTTGTGAGAGGTATGGGGTATGTGGAAAAGTACATTTCATGTAAATATATGCACGCTAAAATGTGTAAAAATGATTCTACATGGACTAAATGAAGAGAAACATTTACTTTCAAGAAAAGAATATTTAAAAAATGCCAAGTGCTTGGAGGGAAAATTGTTTTAAAAATTTAAAGTACTTGCCCAAATTATATAGAAACTGTGCTTTCTTTTAAACACAGAAAGAAAATGTCCAGGAAGTTTTGTCAAAAAACAGGAAACTAGACCTACCCAGTAAAGTGCAGCCTCCTATGTCCCACCCTGAGGGCACAGGGCACCACTGTACCACCCGGTTGTCCCCAAGTCACTCTCATCTTCACACTCCCTCCACTCTTTTTTGCAGGGGGATGCTGGGGATTGAACTCAGGGCCTTGAACTTGCTAGGCAACTGCTCTACCACTGAGCTAAATCCCCACCCCCCCCTCCATCCCTTCTAATGAGCTCTCTAGCTTTCCTGTGAGGCTGCAGCTGCTCGCACTGCCTGGACAGAGACCTGGAGGCCATCAGCCTCAGGAACAAGAAGCAAGCAGGCAGCCCCTTGGGGGGACCCAGAGGGTGAAACCCCAGCTCTCCTTCCAACACAAGTCAAGGAGAATGACAACCTTTCCTTCTACCCTTCCAGGGCGGCTGCCAGGCTGCCCTTGGAGATCTGACCTTGAACTTGACCTTGGGCATGGGAAAAGGTCAACAAGGAAAGAAGGGGCACAAGAGATACACCCCAAGGAGAACCTGTGTCATGGAAATGGCAAAACATGGCAATCTGGAGGATATTAAGGCAACAGTCCTTTTTAGAGCCCTTTTTAGAGGGCGCAACATCAAGTATTTGCTCAGGTGGATGTGGCAGGTGACAAGGCAAGGTCCTTCACCAGGGTGCAAAGCCACACAGGGCATCCGGGACAATTGCAGCTGGATTCCTGCCCAAGCCTGAAGGGGTCAGGCAGGGCACTTGGTGCCTGTGCTCCCCCCAGGTGCCCCTTACCCCACACTAAAGCCAGCAGGGCTCTCCCCAAATCCTGCCACTCTTCTGCAGCTACTTTCACGAGAAGAACCCTGGTTCAGCTCTGAAGTCGGTGAAATCATTCTGAAGGCTCAACTCATGAAGGGACATTTACAGAGAGAAGACGTGGTGCCTAACTTGGACAGCTGTCTGTCAAGCGCCTGGAGCCATCTCCACCTCTCAGGAAGACAAGTCAAATTACAGGCAGATTTCAGACTTCAAATAGTAAGGTATTGTTCTTGTCAATTTCCACACTGTTAAACTCACAGCAAAGTTAGGTTTTGCGTCTCTTCCTGTAAACGCAGCCTTCCCCACCTCTCTAGCATCAGGCCCCGCCCTAACATCCTGCTTGGTCCCAGGGATGCAGCTGGGGACTCTGGGCCTCTGCTCCTATGAGCTTCACTTAACAACTGGCACGTGCGTTTGCAGGGCTCCAAGACATCAGGGTAGAGAACACCAGGGCCTGCAGATCTGAGGCACCAGTGATGAGCCTGAGCTAGAGACACTTACTTAGTTGTGGACAGGCATGTGTGGTGGGGGAAACAAGCTCTTCTGGGACCCTGCAAAGACAGTGCCCAGACTTCCACCTGCTGTGTGTTGGGCCACTGTGGTCCTGGCCAGGCTGTGTCTTCCCCCTCCACCCCCAGCTTCCATCCTCACTAGCTCCTCTCTTGGCACAACTGGCCTGGCAGCTACCATCGAGTTAGACCTTCAGCTTCCTAATCATCCTTTGCTTTTCCAAGAACAGTGCCCTCCTGAGAAGGTGTCCCATCATTTTAGGTGAGTTTCAAGGACTCTTGCTTCATTTGGCATTCTTAAGTGGCCCTGAAGATTTACGTGATTATTTTTACAAAATGATAGTGGTGAATTTGCATGCATTTTACTTACATGAATTCAACTCTATATACTGAGAGAGCGACAGAGAGAGGAAGAAAGAGAGAGAAATAACCTTAAGCCTTCTACAGTGACCAACTTCCCACCCACTGAGTACAAGCCCTAAATGTGTGGAAGCAGGGAACCCTCCACCTCCTCAGACAGTCTCAGCTCCTGGACAGACATTTTGCATAGAACATGGCCCATAACGGTAAGCCTTCAGATTTCATCTAGGGCTCAACCAATGAAAAAAGTGCTTTGCTCCCATACCTGGGCAGCATATAACATCATACTATCCAAAGTGATGTTCAAAGGTAAAGTGACTTAATGTAATTTTCACCTTACACTCAAATTTTAGAAATTAACCTTGCATAAGATGCAGTCCCAGCCAAGCCCTCCCCAAAGCAGACACACAAACCCAACTCTCCTCTGTGATACTACTATACAGTACTTCTTTATAATGCCATGTTTTGTAAGGATCTGCTGCTATATGATTTTTAAAAGTCTCTGAATATAGAATGTAGAAGAGAATAAGGAATAAAAAGGAAAATCTAATCTTCTCCATGCACGCTCTGGGTTTCCTGGGGTGCTGGCAGCCATCTGGTGTTAGGAAGTATCCACCTGGCAAATTGTACATTCTGGCAGTTGGATGGGAATTTCAATTGCTGGGACCTGTCCTTTAACCAGAAATAAATAGCCCAGGAGAGGGAACGAATCCAGACTCATGCCAAGTCCTACTGTGTGCCAGGTGCTGTGATATGTTTTTCTTTTGACCTGCACAGAGACATGTGGAGTGGCCGTGGTCCTTGTTTACAACTGGGAGCCCTCCAGCTCAGGGACACTGGCTCTCCAGGCACGCCAGTAAGTCGCAAAGGTGAAACCAAGCGCTACCATCTAGAAGTTCATGCTCTTTTTATTCTAAACTGCACCAAGTGGTTTGGCTGGCAGATGTCAGAAACAAAGAGGTTGTTGGCCTTAGAAAGCTAGCTCAGAATGGCAGACGCATCTAAGGGGGTCTGCAAAGAGCCATCATCCCTCTCTGTGAGCCTAATTCTGACCCTACCCAGGAGTGGGAAGTGCCCTGGGGGAACTCCTGGGCGAGCACCACGCTTTCCTTCCAGCAGCGGAGGTCACTAGCTGCGTGCATAGGGAGCAAGGCTAATGCCCCGTTGCAGGAGCTCTAATAGTTCGAGCCCTTCTTTCAGGGATGTGGAAAGACTCCTGAGAGAGAGAGAACACGGTAAAAATAAAGCCAGGAAGTGCACAGCAAAGCCGCTGCCCGCGGCTGTGTGCACCACGCGGCTGCAGGTCGGAACCTCCATTAGAACACCTGGGACAACTTGCATGACTCTCTCGTGTGACCCTCCAAAGGATGACCTCCTCCAAGAATGACAGATTTTGGACATCTAGTACACCCTGGCAAGTAAGAACACTAAGCCAAATTTAATTTGATTCAGAAAACCGGAATAATGTGATTTTTGCAACAAAACAAAACAAAACAAAACAAAAAAAAGACAAAAAGAGGTGGATTTCACCTAATATAAGGAAGCATTTTCCCATCAACAACTGCGTGGTGATAACTGAGTTCTAACTTTCTGGTATACTGGACTTAGGCACATGGTAAGTATAGAATCCGGAACCACTTTGTAATCTACCGGTCCGGGGTCCCTGTTCATCACCCCACACTACCTGGTAGTAAAATCTTTAAAAATACAAACAAGTGTTCCCTTGTCTGCAGGGAAGTAGAGTTTGTATATGTCCTGCAGAAGCAGCTAATGGCTGTCCCTGGATAACCCCTGTAGGTTATGTGCTTTATTATCTTATCGCTGTATCAAGCGCTGCCTAGAGTGCACTCTTGAAGGCAGCATTAAATAGGCTTGTGTTTCTATCCACTATCAGACGCGGGAGATGAATATCACCGACGGAAGTGCTTGCCCACCTGTTCTGCCACATAGACTAGTGGGTCATTGTTTGCCTAGCACACTGTGCTGGAAGTTGTATCTGGATGCTTTGAGGGTACGTGCCTGGCTTCTGTTTGTCAGAGTTCTCTCGGTGCCCCATCATTTTACACTCACTACTGCTGTATGCAGGTGCCCTCCATGTCCACAGAGGGCAGCTCCAGGACCCATTCAGTTACCAAAGACCCCAGATGCTGGAGTCCCTCGTGTAAAATGTGGGACATTTTCGTGTATAACCTGCAGTACCATGTGCTTTAAACCATCTCTACATTACTTATAATTCCAAATCAGTGGATATGATGTCAGGTAAACAGTTGCTATGTTGCATCGTTTAGGGGATAATGATGAAACAATCTGTACATGTTCAATCCAGGTACAGTTTTCTTCTAATATATTCAATCTATGGTTGCTTGAATCCACAAATGCGGAACCCAAAAATATGGAGTGCTGACTGTACTTCCGGTCTCTATGAATCTGCCCCTAGGATGACTACCAAATAGGAGCAATTTAATCTCAGCAGGTTTGTACAGTGGCAAACACAGATGACGCTGGCTTGTCTTGAGCCCATGTACCAAGCTAGCAAGCATCCAGAAGCAGCAACTAACTGAACCTGCATTGTACCCCGCTCTCTGCTCCTAACAGGTTTCTGGGGACCTTGGGTGTGTGATAGACACTGGTCAGACTGAATTCAGGAATATGCTTTTCAGACAACAGGGCTGGAAACTAGAAACGTGTAAGGGTGAACGGGCACAAAAATGCACACTAGATGAAAAAATGGTTATTAAAATGAAGATTTCAGTCCGGGTTTGAAGATATAAATATATTTTTAATACTTTATTAGCACCGGAAATGAGGGTGCATACTAGAACTGTTTTCTTACCAGAGTGTTTTAAGAGGCTGTGAAGATGCAGGATAAAAGTCTGTGTGCTGGGAGAGAAGCCAAGACCTGCCATCCACATCCTGCAGGACATCCTGGGGACAATGGTGGTCTGGGTGGGGTTTGCTTCCCCCAAAGCCCCCAAGGTGGAGCACAGCAACTCCAGACCTTATGCTCCTCTGTTTCTACCTGCCCTCCAAGGGCCCAGAACAGTGCTGGGCACAGGAAGCACCTGCCAGTAGTCACTGATAACTTGGTGGTAATTGTCTAGCAATGTGATTCATCCAATTTACAAACTATCCGAAACATCAGAAGTCTTACCTGCTAAGTCTCTTGATGTCACACACAGAATAGCAGTTCTGCCTGATATCCCGTTCTAAAGGGGTGGCCGGGGGTGGTACCGCGGTCTCTTGGTGATGTTGGCACAAGTGAGGATGGGACTCCACGGGAAATGCCAAGGACCTGGCCCAGGATGTGTCTGTGTCTTGACCCCCTTGTGCCTCTCCGAGAGCCAGGCCTTCACTTGCATCTGGGGAGGTGCTATCCCTCCAACTATCCTCCTGGTCCAGGCTGGGGCTCTGCTCCGAGTCAGTACACTTTGCCCTTGTGAATTTTTTGTCCATAGGTGTCTATTAAAAGAAATGTTAATGGTTACTGCCTCCATAGTGCACACTAAGAAAGCTCTAAAGCTTGCTTCTTTAAGAAATGAAAAGGTCTTGTTTGCATGTGATTGTAGGTCAGAGCAGTTAAGAAGTAGGCTTGGAGTCAGAGTCCCTCCATCAGCTCCCCGCTGGCTCCCCTGGACCCCAGGCAACACACTCAGCCCCATCTCTATGCACCTTAGCTTGGGGGCAATGAAAACCCTTAGTAAACATGAGCATTGTTTGTTTTTTTTGGTTTTTTTTTTTTTTGGTGCTGGGGATCGAACTCGGGTCCTTGTGCTTGCAAGGCAAGCACTTTAACCACTGAGCTAAATCCCCAGCCCGCATTCTTTATTTTTTAAAATGAAAAACATACCAGTTGCCCCTTATCTGTGGCTTCACTTTCCATGATTTCATTTACCAGGGCCTGAAAATGTTAACTGGAAAATTCCAAAAATAAATAATCCAGAAGTTTTAAATTACAGACTATTCTGAGTCTCATGGTGAACTCTCAAACCAGCCTGCTCCATCCTGCCTGAGATGTGAATCATCCCTCTGTCCAGCGTATCCAAGATGCATTCATTACCTGCCCGTCAGTCACTTTGTAGCTGTCCTGGTTATCATGTTAACTACTACAGCATGGCGGTGCTTGTGTCCAAGTAACCTTATTATACCTAACAATGCCCCAAAGCATAGGAGTAGTGATTTAAAGGAGACATCAGACACAGAACATAGAAAGATAGATTAACTCTAGTGCTATGTGGCAGCACTGCAGGGCAGATAGGGAAAAACAGAGTGCGTAGAGCAGGGGTCCCCAACCTCTGGGCTAGGGATGGGTGTCAGTTCATGGCCCAATAGGAGCAGGGCCACACAGCAGGAGGTGAGAGGAGGTGAAGAAGCAAAGCTTCACCTGTATTCACAGCCACTCCGCACGGCTCGCATCACTACCCCAGCTCCTCTTCCTGCTGGGTCAGCAGCAGCTTTCAATTCTCACGTGATCTGTGCACTCAGGGATTAGGTTGCTGGGTCCTTTGAGTCATCCTGACCCCACCCCAACTTGGTCCTCGGAAGATTTGTCTTACACAAAACCGGTCCCCGGTGCTGGCAAGGTGCCGACCACTAAAACAGAGGGCTTAGTGCTGCCCAGTGTTTCAGGGACCCCATGTGCCTTGTGAATTGGGGAGGACTATGGTATTTTCAAAAATCAGGCGAAATTAAAACAGAAAGAAAAAAAAGGAAAACCGGGGGCTTTTTATCCCTCTTTCCAGTAAGGAGATTTTTGTTTGATTTTTGTTTGATCGTTCATCTTTGCCTATCATCACCGATGGCTCTGTACCCTAGCGCATGGCTCCTCCCCCAAACATGACTTGATTCCCCTCCGCTGTTCACAGCCCTGTTGGCACTGTGGGCTCTGCCTCCAAGGCCCTGCTGTAACTTGCTAGCACTGCCCCACCCTCTGCAGCACCACGGCCTGCATTTCCATGGACACTAGGCTTCATCCCCAGCACATCCTTCTCAGCTGTCTGATTCCAGCTCCTGGATACACATTTTGCACAGAACATGGCCCATAAATGTGAGCCTTCAGATTTCATCTGGGGCTCAACCAGCCACAGGAATGGTCTACAGCTATTTTGCAGCTTGAGAGCTAACCATGTTCTTTGAAGTCTCTTTTGAACCAGTTTTAACATCCGCCTGCTTCCCTTTGTGAATGAGTTTTTAAAAATCTTTAGCAAGCGTTCATGTAACTACAGAGTTGTGATTTTACCTTCTCCTGAGAACTAGGCCGGCACTTCCATCCCACCATCCACATTCAGACATAAGAGAGGCACCTTCACCCCCACCACCCATGGAGGGACATACCCCCAAGGTGTACACTTACTTAATTGTAAATCATAAACACCGCTCCACTGATAGACTGTATACATTATAAAGGACTTACCAAAAATTAAAATTTAAAATGAATGAGATAAAAAGTAGAGAAAGGGCCATTATCTCAAGGCCATATTCTTTGATGAGACCTTTGAGATATCCTTTTTGATGCTCCAGCTCGTCTTCCAGCTCACAGTCCCTGGACACTGTCCCCAGCAGTCCCTCCACTCTCTAAGGCTGGTCCACCACCTGCTGCTTTTTTTTATTACCCTCTTCCTCTTCCCCCAATGCACATTCTCACTGTCCTGTGGCCCTGCCCAGATTCCATGGTTCCACCCCACAGCTGTTCCCCTATGAAGGAAGCTACCCCTAGCTCCTCCCACATCCCTCTCTACCGCCACCTGCCTCCTATAGGTGCCACATGTTGGTCCTGGTTTCCAGTGAGCCCAGGTGCAGACCTCACACCTGAATCTGAGTTTCTGCCCACAGTAAGGTCTGACATGTGACTGTGGGCGACAAATGGCACACAAGACTTCCAGATGATCTTTCTTAGAGTCCTTAGTAAACCCACTTTCCTTTCTCCCTACTCTAAGTATTTCTCATCTCTCTCAAGTCTTTGACACCCTCTTCTCTACCTTGCCTCTCACTCCACAGGGAGAATGGACACCTTAGATAAGAGCCCTTCATCTCTGGAGGCAAATTCCTCTAGGCAGCCTGCATCCCAGCCCACATAGTGCTTCTCCTAGAGGCCACCACTCTTGGGTGAGCATCTGCCCTCACTACTTACACATGGTCCCCTTCTATCTCGCACCTCCATCAAGGAGGGTTCTATCCCCACCGCCCAACCAAAACACTCTACTTGGGGTCTCCAATGACCTATGTCATCCTACAGACAAAGCAAAACTTTCTGTCCTCACAAATCTCACAGCACTGCTCAGCCACATGCAGCAAACTTCCTCTTCCCCCAGAGCCTCCCGCCCTCCTGCTCTGCTCACCTGGAGTGTGCTGTAAGGCCACCTTACAGGCTCCCCACCACTTCCACGCCCCTGCCTCTCCATCTCATATGGGCCAACTCATGTCTTCCCACCATGTCTTCTTGCCAAATTCACTTTTTCCAGCCCTGATCTCTTGTCTGTTCACCAAGACTACTGCCCACACAAACGTCTTCCCAGAAAGCCCGATACATCTCAGTCTTAACTGGTACCAACCGCTGCTTCTCTTCCATGTGTGGAGGCTGATGCCTACCAACTAGGCCCGATCAGGAGCCGCCTCAGTCAGAGTCAGGCCCCTGCCCTGGGCCCATGTACCCTAATGCCAGTCAGGGCAGGTGCCATTCAGGATGCTCTAAGGGGCTGTCCCGGCTCCCCAGCTCAGACCCCTGTGAGGTCATTTGAGGCCTCTTCCTCTGCCCAGCCAGCTTCCAGCACCGTCACAGGGGATGTCCAGAGAGCCAGCCCTGCCAACTTCCTGCACTGGAGTCCCTGCCAGAAATCCTATTTCTCACGGACTCCCCAGGGCGTGGGGCGATGGGTAACACCCTGTGGCCACTTGGTGAGGCCACAGGACCCAAACACATGCTCAAATACCAGTTTAGACATCTCAGGTGCAGTAAACGTTTAAATAAGTAGACTTAGAGTAATGATGTGGTGGGCCTTATCCAATGTGTTTAAGGCCTCCCTGGGGAGTAAAGACACCTCCCTGGAGGGAAAGGGAGAAGCAGGGAGAAGACGGAGACTCCCTGTGGGCAGCTGCCCTCCCCCATGTTGAACCTCTCTCCAGCAGCTGGGCCTTCTCAGGACCACAGGGAGAGGGACAGGCTCCGGACAGCACCCAGGTGCAGAGCTGGGGATGCCACATCTTACCTGCCACCCCGGCTCCATCTCGGGCAGCACACCTGGAGGGGGTCGGCAAAGGAGAAGCGTGACTTCCTGGGGGGGCCCTCGTAGTAGATTGAGCACCTCCTATGAGAAATCCAGAGCCGCAGTCAGATCTGGGGCTGGCACCACTGGAGCCCTCATCTATACCCCCACTGTCTCCCCGGTGCTGCTTCCCCCGCAACCTTGATCCATTTCTTGGCCCCAGAGACCCCTGCAGATCCCCTCTAAGTGCAAGGAGCTGAGGCCAGCAGCCTGTGGGCCCATGAAGGTGACATGCAGAAGCTGGGCTGAGAATGGCCCTGCAACCCTAATCCCCTGGCACTGCCTCTGAGCTTCCTGCCACAGCTCAGCTGGGGCCCCGCAGCCTCCTGCCTGTGGAAGTAACTGGCCCCCTCCCTGCCCCCACCCCTGCAGTGTTGGGCACTCACTTTCCCTGCATTGCCCAAGGGTGATGGCCTTTCCAAAATGTGACATGGCCAGGTCCTTTTCTTGCTGCCTCCTTCCTGGCTGCCCCAACCTCTACAAGTCCCTCTCCTTGCTTCTTCCTCTTCCAGGAGGTCAGTCTGGAGCCTGCTCATACCCAGCTGGTCTTGCCCGCCTGCCCTCTGTGCCCAGACCCTGAGCCCCGCCACACTAAGCTGCTCCCAGCCGCCTCTCACTCCCTAAAGTGTGAGATGCCTTGGTAGCTTGTGGGCCGGCATTTCCCAGTTCCCAGCACTGTTGGCATTTCAGGCTGGATAATTCTTTGTTGGGACAAAAGTCCTGTGCACAAAAGGACAGTTAGCAGCATCTCTGGTCTCTCCCCATAAGATGCCACAGTGCTCACCAGCTGTGACCGCCATCATTGTCTCTGGGCTTGGCCTAGAGTCCCCATAAGAAATGCTGATCCAGCTGCTTGTAGCCTCTCAAGCCCGGCACCGACGCGCCCCTTCCCTGCTCCTTGCTGTGAGCTCCGCGGCACAGACTCTCATGACTGCTCTCCTGTTCTCTAGATGCTGCTGCGTCCTTGCCCACCCGACCTCTGAGGCTGCAGGAGTGTCCATCTGGGTCCTTGCACCTCCCAGAATTACTAGCCAGCAGTGGCTCAGAGTGTGAATGGAGGAAGATGCAACCTGGGCCTCCAGGCACCTGCCACCATAAACCTGCGCTGAGCTCCTAGAGCCCCCGCAGGTGCTGCAAGGGCCGTCCCCTTGGGCTCCGCCAGAGGAGCAGAGCAGGGACCAGGAGAGGGAGAAAGAAGAGGGTGCTGGTCTGCTGACAACCTCTCCGTGGGTTTCCATGCCTGCACCCCTCTGCTGCTGTCACTGGTCAGATCAGCGAGTCTCTCTGTCTCTCTCTCTTTCTCTCGCTCTCCTATCACAGGCGGGACAATCAGTGTCACGCTATGCACTGGAAGCTATTGATTCAGTAGAGAAGCCCCCGCAGCCTCACACCTGCTCTGGGAACCATGAGCTCCCCCAGTGGCCAAGTCCCTGATGGACAGTTAAACTCGGGCCATTCTGCCAACTGCTGTCTGCAGGACAGAAATACAGCCTCCAGGACCGGATGTCAAGAGCCCGAGGTGGGAGGGGCTCAAGGAAATGGCTGAGGGCCACCTGCATCCGCAGCCTCAGTCCCTGTGGCCCCGCACCTGGAAGACGAGGCCCTCCGTGGGCCTTCCATTCACCGCCAGAATGATGTCACCAGCCGCGATGGTCCCGTGCTCCTCGGCTGGCTGCCCTGGAAAGAGCCTCTTAATCCTCACAAGGTTGCTCTGGCCAAGGCCGCAGCTCCCCCGCTCCACCTGCACAAAGCTGAACCCCAGGCCGTTGGTATTCTTTTTCAACCTGACTTCAAACTTGGGACCTGGAGCGTGGGATGTGGATAAAAATGATTCCCTCAGTAGGCTACCACCGAGTGGCCTCCACATACAGATTGTCACAGAAGTGAATTATTTCTATTTTGCATAGAAATATGTAATTTGCTCATTCTCATGGTGGAATCCATTATACTTGTTAATCCACATCAGTGCTGCCCAACAGAGGTATAGTATGGACTGCAAATACAACCATAAATATCTTTTCAAAGCTTTGAAATAGCCACATTTTTGAAAAGTAAAAGAAAACAGGAAAACAAACTTTAAACATGTATTTTATTTAACCCTCACTTTACAATGGGATTATGTCCTGGTAAACCCCTTGTGCATTGGAAATATTGTAATTTGAAAGTGCACTTAATTCATCTAACTTATCAAGCATCCTGGTTTAGCTGATAGGCTATCACTCATAGCCACCATCATGGGGCTGAGTGGGGGCTGAAGCCTGCTGGCACTGCCCAGCAACTCAAGCACATATCCTACTAAATATCGCCAGCTGAGAAACTATCAACACTCAAAATTCAGATCCCAGCATCTCCTGGATGTGTGAGGGCATCATATCATGATGAAGCTGAAAAATACTGTAGGTCAAACCATTCCAAGTTAAGGACCATCTGTATATCTAAAATATTCCCATTTCAACATATAGTCATATTTTTCATTCTTTTAATGAACTAAGTCTTAAACTCTGCTGTGCATCTTATCCAATTGGATTGCCATAAGGGAAGGACAGTCACACACGAAGAGGCCACCGTGTTGCACAGTGCCATTATAGATACGCAATGGATGGAGCGATAGCTTGTGGACACACAGCATGTGCTTAGCATTTAGTAAAACTTCTATCATCTGTTCTTTGCTCTTGTAGAACTCTAATTGTCATTATGCTCAGCGCTAAACTTTGCCTCATTAGGCCAACTCTAGGGACAGCTGCCATTTTGGTTTGCCATCCCAAAGATGGGCAGAGCTCTGGGCATCTAGGGAGTCTGGCAGGCCAAGGAGCTTCTGGGCTTCTTCCAGTCCACCTTCACTAACTCAGCTGGCAACCGTGAACGTGGGGACGGAGCCGCAACTCTTAAACTCCAACTGGAGCAAAAGTGGAGCAGTTAGGTGGAGGTTTGTGGCACAGCTGACTGCCACTGCCGGCCTGGCCTCCCCAGCTCAGTGCAGAGTCACCTTTTCAAAGGTGCCCATTGCCCATCGGGGAACCCAGAGCAGTGATGAAGGAGGAAATGGGTTTACAGATGCGTGTTCCCTCCGCCACACCACCACCCAGCCGTATGGCTGCCTTGCCCCCACCGTGTAGCAGGACGGCAGAGAAAGGGCCTGGTCTGGGCTAAGACCCAAATCAGGCATGTTAAGGAAATAAATCTTTTCCTAGCAGGAAACAAAGTTGCAAGAGACATGCGAGGATCTATCCTTTAGAAGTTGTGCAATTAGTGCAATTAGGCCCCAAACTGAGCATGCATTTGCTTGTTAACGTGCCAATAACAAGTCTAGATTTCTGAACTCCTTGTCTTCCAACACGCGTGGTCAATGCTCAGATAACTCCATCACTAGTGCCTTGGCGGGAAAGTGGAACCAGGTGGATTTGAAAATGCACGACTCTTTCATGCCAATTACATCCCTAAATACTTCTGCTCAAGCATTAACATTCAGGCAGCTGATCAGAAGACTGAAGAAGGCTTGGGGCAGAATTATGCCTGATAATCATTTTGGAATATTGCATCTGCTTCAGAAACATAACCCATCCTCTTGGCTTAGGGTCATAATCAACACTGCTGGCTTTTTCTTTTCTTTTTTTCTTGAGAACCCAGAGGAAGCCTTCCGGCCTTTCCCCTTTGACTTGACAACTCAAAAGTAGCACGCAATGACACAATAGTAACACTCCATTCTCTTTCCTCTCACCATCTGTCACCGAGACACAGCTCGCAGGCCTGCCAGGCAGGGCTGTTACCAAGGAAACCGCCGTGTGTTCGTCTCCTATCCTGTCATTAGCAGAAGGACACTGCTGTGCCATCTTGGGGCCTCTTCTCTCCAAGACCAGCCTTGCAACCTGGAAGGGTGGGTGGACACACTCAAATCACACTCCAAACGGCAACCAGGCACACTCCCTTCCCTCTGGAAAGCCTCCTTCCTTTTGATAATGTTTCCAATAAGGTTCTTCACTTGAGTCTGAAGTCACAATCTCCAGTCTAGCTTTTGCGAGATCTGGACTGCATTTCCACCCGCCCACCGGGCAGTGTGCGTGGATGTCACTCCCATCCCTCTACAGCCACACACTCAGTGCCAAACTCGCCTCTTCCTTTTCCTTGTTCTGCCTCAGTCTTCCCTTTGCAGCTGCACCCTTGAAACAAGCATCATTTCCCCCATTCATTCCCGGGGGCCACACGTGGAGGGTGCCAGTCTTCCCCCTCCTGCCCTCCAAATTCCCATCTGGTTTAAGGCTCTCGAGTCCCCCACCCCAGCAGCTCCCCGTGTGCGCCTCCTCCATTCCTTTGCCACTGCCACTGCCAACGCCCAGCTGATCTCCAGCAAGCTCCTGGTGGCCTGGCTTGCTGGACTTTGCCTTCCTTTCCTTTGGTCCAACCCATTTTGTCTACTGCTGGACATGGAATGCTATTGGTTAAAAGCCTTCACTGTCTCCCGTCACCTAAAACCTCAGGTCTATGCCAGTCTGCACTCCACCTTTCTGTCTGGTTTGACTTCCCGTCCTTCTTCCCCACAGCACTCTATACCCTTGTTACCCAAAGTGGGTCAGGAACCAGGACCGGACCTCATTTGGAAGCTGCTTAGAAATGCCAGGCTTCCAACTGGGAGATGGGTTAGCCTCCACCTTGCTGTGGCAAGTGTCATTCGACTCCACCCTGACAACTCCCAGTAGGCCAGCCAGGTAGCCTCTCTAATCTTGTGTCTGAGCACAGGTCTGAAGAAAAGAGTGTGCTAATGAAAAATGACAGTTCTGGAGCTGCGTCAGCCAAGGTTGCCAAGACATGAGGACTTGACCGTGAACAGAAGCCTCCTTTGGGAAAGGAAGTAACAAGAGAGCAAAGCTCTGCCTGGCAGCTTGTTGGGAGGGCTTCAGGAATCCCGTCTCTGTGGACTCCTCAGGTACCAGGATAGGGCGATGCCAGCTCTGTGGCTCAGGACTTGGCTGCAGTTAAAAGTGCCCAGCCCAGACAGAGGACAGAACACGGCTGGTTACATGGAGACACTGCCTTGGCACTGCGTGGGATAAGGGCACACAGTGGATGGCGTCCTTGGCTCGTGGCCTCCTAAATCACTGCCCAGTGGTGGTGAAGAGACTCCAGGGCAGCCAGGGTGAAGGGAATGGCAGAAACTGGGGGTAGAGGAATCATGGGCAAAGGCTGGGGGAGAGAGCACCTGAAAGCCAGAACGCACGGCTTGTTGGGGTGGCACAGGTATGGGTGGCATAGCGTGAGCCTGGGCAGAAAAACCAATGGGCTCCACCACCTCCATTCCGCTGTCTGATTCCTGAGTTTAAGCAAGGACCATGATCTCTGTGCAGGCTATTTATAGGGGCAGAGCTTTTCTGCTTGGAAACATCCGCCTGCCTCCTCCTGGGTTTCACAGCCCCATAGAAAAGTGGTGCTAAGTGGCAAAAATAGACAAAGAGAGTCACATTTTGTTTCCTGGCTGACTCTCCCCACCCAGAGGCAACTGTAGCCTCTGCTGCTGTCCAAGAAAGCTCCAGAAGGAAGGGACGAGCCCTGAGGATGGGCGCACTCACCTGCCCGGTACCCTTGAGGCACTGCACAGCCTGCTTGTGGGTGAGGCCACACAGGCGCACTCTGTCCACCTGCAGGAGCCGGTCACCTGAAGGAGGAGGAAGCCGCTTGCCAGGCTCCTGAGGCTGCAGGAAGGGCTCCCACAAAATCCCCGCCTGCACCTGCTCTCAGGAGAGCGGGAGGCAGAGCTGGCCGGTGTCCCCCGTGGGGTCAGCAGGATCCCGCGTGACCCAAACACCTGCTCTTCGAACTCCCCACCCCTCCTCTTAAGGCACCAAACAGACCAGCCACGGAAAGGCCTGTGTATCCTTGGTTCACAATACAGCCAGCCTTGTCCATCCTACCCTTCCTCCTGTTTTCGTGTGAAACTGTTTCTGATATTATTTTCTAGTTGCTCAGGGGTGATATTTATATCACCAGGCTTTTTTTTTTTATTTCAAAAAGGTCAGAGAGACTTGTTTGTTGTTGGGTACACTAGAATTCAAGGGGAAGTGGAGCTAAGACAGACTAGATAACAAGATCAAGGTGCCTTTTTTGGCTTGATTCTGGTTTCCTTAAGGGCAGTGAGACATGAAGCAGGTCAGAGAGAAGGTTACTGTGTGTCCTCAGATGCTAAAGCAGCTGCAGGGTGGAGGACCAATGCCAGCTAGCTCTGCCCTCCCAGGGAGACCGCTCTCCTTCCCATGGAAGGCCAGCAATAACCTTCCTGTACATCTCCTATTTTATATCACTTTTATCTGTGCATCTCAATTTGCCACTCTAAACCTTAGAGCCCTGCTAGCATATCAGGGAGGGATCTGGACATGCTACCCTTGCAAGGGAGGAAAGCAGGTCCTGGAGAGGTAGTGGTTTGCAGGACGTCCCAGAGCAGATAGGGCAAGGCCCAAGGCTCCCCAGCCAGCCCAGAGGCAGAGCACAGAGCTCCTGGCAGAGCTCCACCCCTCACCCTGCAGGATCTGCCCTTCCTTGGCAGCCGGGCCTCCGGGAATGATGGATTTCACGTAGATTCCTCCATGGAGCACACTTGTGTTGATGCCACCCTGAAAGACACAAGGGAAACTCACCACCACTCATCGCTCCAACCTCCCTAAACTCCCTAATGACCGGAGCCCCTCCGGCCCCCATCTCTCCCTCTGCTCATCTCCATCCCACACTGTTCTCTGTATTCACGTGTGGAGATTATATTCGCTACCGAGCAATAAAATTAGATGTCTGCACAGAGCATAACAATGCAGGCGATGAGGAAGCCCAGCCACACCTCCAGCTGAGCACTGGCACATGGCAGGTGCTTGGTAAGTAGAAACAGAAGGATGAAACAAATATCTCTAGGGAGATTTGTGGGGAAATTTGATTTGGCTGATGACCACTTCAGTTTGTGACCAGAGGCATGGAAGGAAGGAAGTTCATGAACCAAGGTACCACTGTATCTATATACTCTTCATTAGCACATGTTTGCAGTCCATAATGATTACATTCATTGTGAGGAGTTAGTACATGTACATAAAACATCTTAATTCTTTTAACTTTTCTCCATACTCACACGATCATATACAAATGGCTAAATAAAAGTCTGGCTAAACTTCGAGTTGGACACACACGCCAGGCATGTGAACAGCCCTTCCGTAGTCTGGATCTAAAATGTCCCCCAAAAGTCCATGTGATGAGGCTTGGGCCCCAGCATGGGTGATTTGGGGAGGTGGCAAAATCTTTGGATGTGGGGAGGTCTTTAGGTCTTTGGAGATGTGACCTAAAAGGGGATCGTGGGACCCCACTTCCTCTCCTATCTCACTTCTGATGTGCTGCGCACCCCCCCACCAAAAACAGGAGCCAACCAGTCATGGACTGAAATTTCCAAAACTCTGAGCCATAATTAACCTTTTCTCTCTGCAAACTGGTTGTCTCAGGCACTTGTTACAGTAACAGGAAGCTGACTATCACAGACTCAGAGGCCTGATGAAATGTTACTCAATGAATCCAAGATACCTTTGGAACTAGACCCTCAGCATTGCTAATGTAAGGGGTTTCAATGCCCTCCTGAGCAGCTGCAGACGTGAGCTCCCACTCCCGCCTTGCTAGTGGACGTCTGCCTCCTCTATCCTCTTTCTATTTAGCTCCTGTAGCTCCTGTTTGGAAGGACCTTGCAGGAGGGTGACACAGTTCTCCATTCCCAGTCACACAGTAGGTTCAGCTTCATTTCAGGCCACTAGTTATTTCTTACTACCAAGCACAGAAACTTATACACACTCACCTAGGTTATATGCTGCACAGAAAGGGGGCTCCTGGGCACCATTCTCCACATCTCTCTTGCTTGCTTGGTGGATGCCTCATGGAAATCCTTCCATGTGGCCGGAGCAAGTGCCCATTCATTTTAATGGCAGCAGCTTGGGTCTATGTATACACGTGCCATCACACATGCAGCCTTTCCTCAATTGGTCCTAGTCATTTTTCCCCAGTGTTTTTATCACTATAAGCAACACTGCATTAAACATCTTACATGTACAGCTTTACTCACTGGAAACCTTATTTCTATTTCTATGGGCCCAAGGATATGTGCATTTTCGTTATAATAGATGTTGCCAGATTGTATCCCAATGTGAATGTGCCCATAATTATTCACATTTCTAACAGATTTGTATGACAGTCCTTTTTTTCCTGCATCCCAGCAGCTTTATTTGGCTAAGCTGATAGTTACAAAGTTTCATTTTAATTTAATTTACATTCCCATGACTTCTCATTGGTTTGAGTGTTTTTCATTTGCTTGATGGCCATTTGGATTTGAGCAAGACACTTCATAATTATTTCTGAAATTAAATTTCTCCAAAGAAAATCTAAGTTTTTTTGCCAGCCAAAGGAAATCACCAACTTTGGAGCATATGCATATATACATACATATATGCATAATCTAAAATTTAGCAAGTTTTTCGGATGAGAAAGAGCTGTTTGGTGTCTGGGAGGATTGTTGCCTAAGCCAAGAACAAACTGACTGTCCTTGGTTCCAGCCTGCTCACTCTCTGTGGAATCACAAGGCTTACTTCTTGGGTCTTAGTTGCTCTCTTGAAATCACTGCCCGACAGGCTGATACCAAGCACGTGGTCTAGCAGCCCCAGATCCTTGCTCTGTCTAGATGCGTGACACTATCACACCAGAAAGCAAAGCACACTCACCACCTCTTGGGTTTCCTGTAGAAGTTCTCACTGCTCATACCATTTCCTTACCTTCTGGGAAATTTCATTCTCTTTCCAATCAACGACTAAACGCAACAGTGACGTCCCTGAAATCCAGACACTTTCCTGGGTCTCAAGGTAACAGGTTATTTTCAGGACTCGGGAATAAAAACAGCACCCTCCAGCCTGTGGCTCTGAGCTCTCGCTGCCTCCAAGCCTTTGGTTGATCTCAGTTACATGGGTGACTTCCCTCTTCCGTAGTCTGCCAGGAAGAACTCAGAAGCCAAATGCAAAGCATCGATCTGGGTAGAGGTCTTACACACTGAACTTTGTCCTTGCCCTCGGAGGACCAGCACAAGTCTCCGCTGTGACCCACTTGGGATGACCATGGACTACCCCACTCAACTTTGGCTTGTGTCCCCGAAGCACTATCTTCTCCTGTCCAGCTTAACCTCAGAGTCGGGACACATCCTCCAATTCCACCTGCACCGCCTCCTCCCATGGTTGGAGCTCCTGAGCGCCTGCCCCTGGCTCAACCTCAAGTTGTTTCCAAACTGTCTTTGAACTCTCATTTCCCACAGGAGGCTCCCGTGGAGCTTCTTGGTTCACTCACTTCCCCAGTCCCACTTGTACACAGTGCACACGTTATCAGGGTGGAAAGCCCACCAGGGCTCCAGGTGGGCAGCTCTTTAACTGTTTTCCAAGCCCCACTAACAACACTTACAGTCACGCTGAATCCAAGTGTCCCATCTTCTTTAACCAGCTCCACAAAGTAGATTTCACCTGTGTTGGTTTCTGGAGGTGATGGAGGGGCAGAGGAGCCAGCACCCTGCCCCAAACAACAAACAGAAAAGAAGCATGAAGGGTGCTGGTGCCCCATACTGAGCCCAGGGGCCCAGGTAGTGTACCAGGAGCCCTTTCCCCCAACAATCATGCACAGCAAGCACCTATTTCCATTGTACAGATGAAGAGACTGAGGGTCAGAGGGGCTGAGTGACCTCTAGGGGCACGGCACGTGGAGAGCACAGGACTTGGGGAATGGACTCTAAATTCCAGGAAGTGAACCAAGGGACAGTCACCTTTGCTGGCAGAGGGGAGCCCCGAGGCGTCCTCTGCCTGGGCGTGGGGCTCTGTACCCAGGCCTCTGCCTGCTCCTCACGGTCTCTGTCCCGGTCTTGTGTCTGTGGTGACAAGCTCTCCGGTTGCCGGCCACTCAGGACATGTGTAGAGGTGTCAGAATTGACTCTGCTGTCCTTGTCTTCCCTGGGGACACTTCCACAAGCCCCTGCGAAACAAGCAGAGAAGAAGTCAATGGCTGGCATGGCAGTGGCATCTGTATGTGGGTGAGAGTTTTCCTTCAGCGACAGAGACACCTTTTGTAGGTGTGGGGAATGGTGTGAACTTAGCACCTCATGAAGGATGCTGCATTTAGAATGGAGAAAGGGAAGTTTCCAGATGGAGGCCACACACGTGACTCAACTACGAAACCACAGGAGCAAGGAGAGTGAATAACGCCAGCTGCCCCTAGTGAGTGCTGTCACATGATGGGACAGAGAGACAGAGAGGGAAAAGAGAAACTGCTCTGCTTTCCCAAAAGACCCAGGGAAGGCAGCATTCTGGGTCAGACAGGAGAAAGCACAGTGTCAAGGATGAAGCATCCTGTCCCCAGTCCGTAACCAGCAAGTGGCACTACTCATGGCCGTGACCTTTCCCGGAGACACTGCTGCGCACAGTTACGGTCACCGTGAGACTCAGAGACCACCGTGCAGGGTCCCTGGGGAGCTCAGCGATAGCCAGGCAGGGGCGTGTGTGGGTGGAGGCTGGGTCACCTATTCCCGTGGGGCCCAGTGAGGCTGGACCCTGCACAGAATGGAGAGAGGAACAGGAAATGGAGAATCCACAGGTAGAACCTTGGACAACTGCCTTATAGCTAAGATAGAGATAATACCATTACCAATAATATCGTAGGATTAGTGAGGCTTCAGGATTATTTATAGAGAGGGGATTTTATATATGTAGAAAGAAAGAGATAAAAATATGTGTGTATGTGTATATATACATACATATTATATATACTCATATGCATATATAGCTTAGTATATATGAAAAATAAGGTACTAACTATTAATACGTTAATAATAGCTGCTTGAAAAATATATATTGGAGGAAGGCATAGAGTTAGGGTTTCTTTCAACCTGCATGTAGATCCTCTTCTCTGATACAGACTCATCAGCACCCAGGGAAACACCCAAGCTCACATACTGAATGAATCTGATTTGAATGAATTTGATTTAATGGATTTGGCTTTGAGTTATTCAGATCTACAGGTATTTAGTAACAGGCAGAAGTGCTAGAATCCCGGCCATTTCTCTGAGAATCTACAGTCACTGTCCTCCTGGCAATATTGTAAGCATCTGTTCATCTTCTGCCACGCCCCCCACGAGAGGCAAGGACAAGACTTGTGATGAAGGTTAAGCTGTGCCACTGTGTCCCGTCTAATGGAAGCAGGGGCTAGATGACCTCCTGTGGGTGATTAAAACTCGGTTTATTCCAGAGCAATGGTGCACACCTGTAGTCCCAGGCACTTGGTAGGAGGATCTCAAGTTTGAAGCCAGCCTGGGCAACTTAGTGAAACCCCACATCAACATAAAAAAGGGGTAAGGATTTAGCTTAGTGGCGGAGCACTCCTGGGTTTGATCCCCAGTACTGAAAGAAAACAAAAAACTCACTCGATTTCCTGTAGACCATGATGCTGCCCATGATGGTGCAATACCTATCTGGGCCCTGACTTCCAGTCTGGACTGGTGGCCTCAACAACAGCCTGAGCAGATAGAAACTCAAGGCAGCAGTCTGTGCCCCGCAGGTCCACCCAGTGTCACTACGGAAAGCGCTTCCTCCATCAGTGGCTCTACTGTGGAAGGAACTCTAACTGTGACAAGGACCACAGTCCCAGCAGGTTGGCCCTGCAGAGAGGGGCCAAACATCACGCATGTCTTAGCCACTTTCCCATCGCTGGGAACCAAAATACACCCTTCTGGTCCCACCCCCAGGGACTCGCCTCCAGCCAAGCCCACCTCTTGACGACACATTCAGCTATGAGCTCAAGCGTGACGAACCCACCGACAGGCACAGCACCCCCATGTCCAGTCACCTTTCACACAGGAGACCTTGGGGGACCTTTTAAATCTAAACCATCAAAGTAGGGGACCCATTTTTCCGGGATTCTATTGTGAGGCTGTGATATAAACATTGCAGATTTGGGTGCCAGTATGACACACACACACACACACACACACACACACACACCCCCCGCAGCACAGCAGGCCACCCTTGGACTTCCTGGATTGAGATTTGATCATCTGCATTATGCTTCCTGACAACCAAAGGGAGACCTGAATGCCCCTCTCTACAGAGAGTAAATTCGAGGTTTGCTGAACTGTCTCGGGAGAAGAGGAACTGCTGTGACATCCAACAGGGATGGTGAGAGCTGTGGGAGGCCTAGGGTGGCCTCTGGGGCAGCTCTGCCCGCAGGCTGAAAGGCGCACAGGCGAGCCCCGCACTGCCACCTCCCCGCTGCCACCCATCCCATCCGGGGCTTCCGGACAAGGCAGCTGCCATGACCAGGGAAGCCTTCCAATGAGGGTGTTTCCCAGATTACCACCCTCAAGGCCTCCAACCCACCCCAAATAAACACAATAATATTAACCTTTTGATCTGAGCAATTGTTGTTATCTAAAGGATGAAAAAATAACATTAAAAAAAAAAAACCAACTTTCCCTTCCGGGCTGATCTGTAACCTGCACACAGCTCAGAGCAACAAGCTTGCTCTGCAAGCCCAGCGTCAGCATCAGTCTCTGTCCCCTCCCCGGCTGCTCAGGCGCCGGCCCCTCCTAAGGGGCAACATCATCCTCTTGGAAGCAGAGGAGGCCTTCAGCTTCCGAAAGGAGGCAGACACGGACCTTTGGTCTGAGAAATGGTGAGTTCTATGCGGTCGGGGGAATTCTGAATCATTCTGACCGCCATGTTGAATGTGAAGCCCTCCAGGCTGATGTGGTTCAAGGCTAGGATCTGCCCTCCTACAAAAGAGAAAACATCTCGGAAGTGCCATCAAGGAAAAAGGAAAGTGTGCACCCTGGAAACAGCCTCTCTGGTCAATTACTCAAAGATATACCTGATTTGATCTTCTTAGTTTTTGCTGCTGGTCTACCAGGTATAATAGAAGATGTAAAAATGCTGGGGCTCGCTTGGCCTACATCTTCCCCCTCATTAATGACAAAACCTGTAATCCAAGGTGGGATTTTACTGACCTCGTACGTCACAGAGGTCAGGTTGTTTGCTTGAGCTCACACAGCTACCAAGTGGCACAGCTGATATTTGGAGCTGGGTGCAGCAAATGGGGAGGAGAAAAGGGATTCTCTGCTTTCAGCTACTGCGGCCGAAGCTGGAAACACAGCCCGCCAATGTGCCCTGGATTTGCTCCAGAAGATAACTAGAGACCGGACAGAGATGATTTCGTATCAAGCACTCTGTCTCCAGACCTCATGGCGGGGTGGGGACAGGCTGGGCTCACCCGCAGGGGCTCTTACCAAAGCCACGATGTGGGTCGCGCTTCAGCACTACCTGCACAACTTCCTGACCCATGTCAGCGGTGAAGATGTCTCTCCTGCTATTCTGTGACGCTGGAGGGGGACTCACAGAGCTGTGTTGTGTTCTACCCTCACCCCCAGATAGAAAAAGAGGGGACACACACATATGCACACACATACATACATACACACACACACACCTGAAGGCAATAATCTCCCACCATACTGGGAAGGGATCCCTGGGCCTCACAGGTCAGTGTGACCAGTTATGAGAGTAGAGGCTGGACAGAGTGGCCATGGGTCTGTTTCTGCATGACTCACTCTAGCTTTTCCCAGCCTTGTGATTTAATTACAGGTAGTGACAACTGCAACCAAAATACAGTGGTGATGCGACAGCACAGCCTTCCCCTCTTGGGCCTTGCTACAGTTGGGATCGGAGTGTCCCCCAAGGGCCCGAGTGGTGGAGGCTTGGTCCCCAGTCTGTGGACTCCTGAGAGGTGGTACTTAGTGGGAGGAAGTTCGATCACTGTGGGGATGCCCTTGAGGGGATATGGGGACCCTGGCCCTTTTCTTTTTCTTTTCTTCCTGGCTGCCGTGAGGTGAACAGTCCTCCTCTTCTGCGGGCCCCAACTAACAGGGCCAAGTAACCAAGGGCTGAAAACTCTGAGACTGTGAGCAAAGGCTATACAAGCTGATTTATCTTGGGTATCTCTGTTAGAGTAATGGAAAACTGGCTAACATTGGCCTCGAACAGCCAGAGGGTGATAGGGACCAGCAGCCCTGCCCCAGTGCCCGAGAGCACTTCCCTAGCTGGGGTCTTGGAGGAGACCCAAAGCACAGTCACTCCTTGACTCTGGAGCCCTGGGTGGGGTGCCCTGGTGCTTGTCACATGAGAACGCTGCCAGTGCTAACCCACCATAATCATCCATATCTCTCCCTCCCCCGAGAAGCGTGACAGAACCTGGCAGAGTCAACAGAGAAGAGATGCCTAGCGCCATCCCAGGTGCAGCTCCCAGGCTTCACGCTCTTTGTGCCTAAATACTCCGTCTACGTGTGAAATCTCTGCCTGCATCCAGCTGGGAACCTGCAGGAGGAGTCCTGACTGCCCTGGAAATGTGTTCTGGAGACTAAGGAGGCAGGAGCAAAAGGCATGGTGCGTTTTCCCAAACACATCACTCTTGTCTTGGTGCGACTCCTCAGGCCAGACCAGAGCCCAGGAAAGCGCTTCACTAAAGCTAATACACTTCCCAGCCATACATCCGGCCAAAGCCAGATTAGGAGAGCTCTTCTCATCCGTTAGCAGTTTGGGGAATAAATTAAGAAACAAAAAGACTGTGGTCGTTGCGAAGCAAAATGAGGTGGTGGCAAAAGACTGAAAGCAAGCATCACATGTAAGGCTTCCTGGTCCCTGACCTGGCCATGGCTGGGTCCTTACCTGGGCACATGCTCTGACCAGGTGGCCCCAAGAGAGGATCACAGGTCACTGGCTTCTGGATCGCGCGGGCACCATCTTGCCGCTCCTGGCCAGTGCAGGGGCTGCGGGGAAAAGGCCAAGGTGAGATGAGGTGCTGCTGGAAGGCAACTCCATGGGAGTTTCCAGGTATGGGCCGTGGCCTGGGGAAGGCAGCCTTGGGCCGGCCATCTGGTAGCTCTATGGACAGATGCTCACGGAAGGCTCATCTGGCAATCAGGAGCTCACCAAAAGGGTCTTTCTGCCTACGAAGCCACACAGACTTCATATGAATCCCCCACTCTCCACCTCCATGTTGGATGTCCTGCTGCTGAAGACTCCATTTGCTCTACCATGGAGCAGGAATCACCTTCCTGTTTCCCAGGCTTGTTCTGGCACCAAGACCGGGTAGTAAGCATAACACATCAGCACTCTTCGCGGGTCTTGATGTTTACTGCTTGTCCTCGCTGTTGGCCGAAGGCCCTTTGCAGGGGCAGCTATGCCCCACCATCCCGCAAACACTGTCCCTCCCAGGGCTGCATGCAGTCACTTACTTGTGTGATCACGGCAGGCATTTGAGCTGGACGTCCAGATCACACACACAGCGATCAGGAATTGTTCCTGGGGTGGCCCCTGGCCTCCACTGCACATGCAGTGCTGGGGTGTAGAGGCGCTTGGCCCCTAGGCATTCGTTCATGTGTTAGAAGACTGAGATGGTGTTGGGAGGTGGTGGAAGTTTTAAGAGGTGGGGCCTCAGAAAGGGGTGTGACTTCAAAAGAGGTGTAATCTCAGCAGGGATCACCCAGTTCTCACAGGACCCCACTTCTGCTTCTAGATTCCTGACTCACCCTGAGGTCTATTCTCACACGCCCTGTCACTATGATGCCACCTTCCCTGAGAAATGGGGTCCCACTAGAGTCAGTACCATGCTGTTTAGACAGTGATCCTACAGAATTTTTTTTTGGTAAGGTGCCTAGCCTGCACTATTTTGTTACAGCAACAGAAAACAGACTAATACACACAACATTCCAGCTAGCAAAGACTGTTCTGGGAACTAAGAGAATGAAGGGTCTAGTGGCGAACCTGCCTCATTCCCAGGGTCAGCTCTGCACAGAGTTAAGTTACATTCAGGGCAGAAATACAAAACCGTGAGTACCCAGAGCCTTGGCACACAACTCAACTAAATGGCCAACCACCTGAGCTGACCATCACTCAGACTGTCCCCAACACCCTCCACCACCTAGGTAGCTGGACCAGTGCAGGGGATGCTGGCCTGGGATCCAGGGACTCTTGGCAGCAAGCCTGGCACAATTCAGGGGGACTGCTGTGTGAGAGGAGCTGGGTGGCTTCAAAGGAAGGAGTGGGAGGAACCGGCAGTGGGAGGAACTGAGGATGCGTGCTTCTCCACCCTAGATATTGGTGGCTCGGGTGATCTGCACCACACAAGCAGCCCTCGGTTGTCTAAAGGCCATTTGCTGCAAGCAGTGGAAGTCACAAAAGTACAAGTGGTACATGGGCCCAATTACATGAGGCACCTATAATCGTCACAGCTGCAGACAGGAAATAGAATGGCAGCCATCGGGGGTGGGCAAGGGCAGTACAGGGAGTAGGTGCTGCATGGGGTGGAGCCCCAGCTTGCCAAGATGGAAAGGGTTCTGTGGCTGGACGATGGTGACAATTGTTCAACAAGGTGCACGGACTGAATGCCAATGAGTGGATGCTTGCTTACCAGTGGCTACGGTGGCACATGCTATGGTTTGGGTATTTTATCACAACTAAAATTTTCCTTTAATGCAAAACTTCAAAAAATCCATTTCATGGAAATCTCCACACTCGGCCTCAGAGCTGGGGATACAGCGTGTCTTCTGCTTCCCTGGCGGTGTTGGTGCTGAGCAGAGCAGGTGGACAAAAGCCTGAGGCTGTTGGCATGGAGGGGACACGGGCTGCCCAGACAGAGCCAGCATGTGGAGGAACCAGCCCTTAGCTGAGTAGGCAAGAAAGACTTCAGGAAAACAGTGGTGGAAAGCAGCAGTTGACTTCTGTGGAGGCAGGAGCGGCACACCAGGGCTGTCACCTGCTGGCATCTCTGTTCCAGGGGGTGCTGAGTAGGCAACGGTGCTGGCAATGGGGACCTCGGCTCAACGCCGGTGCAAGAGGCTACCCCACCCTTCCCATCCTGATTGCAATCCTCCCTGGTCACATGCTCCAAGCGTGACATGCCTTTTCCCACACCATCCTGCCTCACCATAGACCCAAAGCAATAGGACCAACTATAGACCAAAACCTCTAAAACTGATCCAAGTAAATCTTTCTTCTTTTTAAGTTGATTACCTCAGGTATTTTGTTATAGTAATAGAAACTAACAGTGGCCTTGAGTCGGTCATAGCTGCTTCTGCCTTTAGAACAGCATAGTGCTATGAAGTGCCGTTAGTTTGGGTGAGAGATGAAAAACAGCCACAGATCCTTTCACATTCCTTTCTGGAGAGGCAGAGGCTATTTCTGCTGCCTTTGCATCTGTGCCAACCTGGGACGAATTTAATCAAGAGTGTGGCTGAAGTGACACATGCCAGCTCCAGGCCTCAGTTCTGAGAGGACCTCCAGCCTCTCCCTGGGCTCTCGAAGGCAGAGCTGCCCTGCGGAACCTTGCTGGAGACACTGCATGGAGGAGCCAGTGCGCTGTGTGTCCCAGCCTCCCACACCGAGGGGCAGGGCACGGGAGGGCAGGTGTCTCAGGACCTCCAGACCCATCAGCACCCAGCACTTGCTGAGGACCTTCATGACCCTGGCAATACTGCACAAAGCAGAAGCCCCCAACAAAGCTCTGTCTGACTTTTCAGCCCAAAAAACTGTGAAATGCAAAAACAAAATTGCTGTTGTCTATTTTGGTTTGGATCTGAAATGACCCCCAAAAGTTTATGCATTGATTGCTTGATCCCCAATATGGCAATGCTCAGAGGTGGGGCCTAGAGAGATGGTTGGATCATGAGGTTGCTAACCCTACCAACAGATTAGCCCATGGATGAGTTCATAGCTGAATAGGCCATTAGGGCCCTGGATCCTGGAGGTGTCCTCTGGAAAGGTGTATCTTGTTCCAGGCCCTGAATCTCTGGGTCTTTTCCTCATTCTCTACTTCCCAGCTGCCATAAGGTGAGCAGCTTTTCTCTACCAGGTCCTTCCAACATGACATCCTGCCTCACCACAGCCCAGAAACAATGGAGCCAGCTGACCATGGACTGAAACCCCTGAAACCACAAGCCAAAATAAATCTTTCCTTCTTTAAGTTGTTTGTCTCAGGTATTTGGTCCCAGCAACAAAAAGCTGACTGTTACAGTTTATGTGTGGCTGTCCCCCTAAAGCCTCATGTGATCACAGGTGGGCCTTTGGGGAGGTACTTGGATCATATACTGATTGGTCCACTGATGAGTTTATAACCAAGTGTGCTGTTAGGAGGTGCGGCCTGGTTGAAAGAGGCGGATTGCTGGGGGAGTGGCCTGGGAGGGTTCATTTCCCTTTGCGACACTTCCCTTCATTCTCTCTGCTTCCCAGCCACAGTGAGGTGACGGGCTTCCCTCCACCATGCCCTTCTGCCATGCCTTCCTGCCTTGGAGTCAGCTAAATATGACCTGAACCACGAGCCAAAATAAACCTCTCCTCCTTTACCCTGTGGGTGTCGGGCATTGTGTCCCAGTGATGAGGAGACTAAGACACTAACACATTGTTTTATACCACTGTGCACTTTTGGGTACAGCAACACCCTACTATTCCCTACTCTGGATTTACTTTCAGTGCACTGGGATGCATGTTCTCACCAGTAGAATTTGGGTAATAATTTCCTAAGAATTATCCCTCACTATAGATATAATACATATATATGCATGAATTTCAGTTCAAATGCTGCCTCACCACATCCATACCCTGTTACCAAAGCAAATGTGCCACGCATCCCAGAAAACAGCTCCTGCAGCAGCAGCCTTGCTGGCCGTGTGCTGCCTAGGAATCTGCGCTATTTACGTAACTTGCAGTGTAAGCGTAGTCCAAGTTCCTGGCGATTTTTAAATGTATGGATCACTGTTTTACAATGGAAAGTTGCATTTATAAGCTCACATGCAAATTTAAAGGACAAGCCACCCCCCAAAAGGAAAGTAAGCTTCAAGGCCGAAGTGTGTGTGAGTGTGTTTGACTCCTGGCTCCTCAGCTTCCCTTCCTGTAAAATGGGAAGAAGGATAAAAATACTTCACAGGGTTTTGCAAGTCAAATTAGTTGATGTGTACAAGTGCCTAGAACAGTAACTGGCTTATGACAAGCCCAATGGGGTGAACTCTAACTTGTTCACTTGTCCTCTTCCTTTTTTTTTTTTTAATCATGTAGTTGTTTCCCTACCAGAAGGAAAGAGCAATATAGTAAAGGGTGAGGTTTTGCCCAAGCTAGCCCCGCCCCAGCCTTCTGTAATATCTAGACTTGGCTGCCAGTGACCCAATGAATGTTCACTTTCCTCAGGCGTCTGACATCCTTTGAACAGCGCCTTCAGGTGCAGAAGGCCCAGCACACCGGGCACCAGGTAGCAGGGCTCAGAAGACAGAGGACACCCACCTGCCTCTGACTGCCTCCAGCCCAGTCTCCTTGGCGCCGCTCATGTTGAAGTTCTCCAGCGGGGTGCTCAGCAGGCCTCCCACAGCATGCTGCAGCCTGGGTGTGAACAGCTCATTTTCTGAGCACGACGGTCTCTGAATCCAGGTGAGAGGCTGCAACTGGGCCTGGTGCGCAGGGCTCGAACTGGGTGTTTGCATGACCTTCCCCTGCTCTGCATTGGGGTGAAACAGACGAAGACAGAGACACACAAAGTGGTGCCGATTCCATGGCTCTTCCACAGCCACTCCAGCCCTCTTTCCTGCAGGGAGAGGCTGTCGCTTGCCTTCAATAAATGAGATCGTGATTAGTCCTGGGGATGTAAGTCCTCCTCATTAGCACTTGTTAGTGAACTAATGAAGGGTGCTTCTGAAACCTAAGAAAGAAGAGATGAGCTGCTCCCTCCCCTCCTCTTAGCTGATAGACAGGAAGCCCAGGAGCCTGTTCCATGGGGCACCCAAAGCACCCCCGGGAATGCCAGTGGGCGGAAGCAGGGCTGCTGGTAAGATTAGCTGCCACTACCCTGTCCTGCTTTAGCCGTTTCAGATCTGTCCCCCAAAATGGTCTTTTAAGAAATGTGACTTCGAATTGCCAGGGCTCCCCAAATCAGACTCCGCCCTGTGGGCTGTCACCCTTAACCCCTAGTCTGTACACAGCTCAATCTGGCCTGGTAATAATGTCTCACGTGAGAGCCCAGTTCCTGAAACGTGAGTATGTAGCAGCCATGTAGGACCCCCGCTTTAACACCTCCCTTTTTCCCTTCACACAGAAAGGCTCACTAAATGACTCTGGGCATGTCCTGAACTTAAAATCACAGGATGAGGGACTCCCTGCTTTACTATAGCATTCAGAAAAAAACAAACAAACAAACAAACAAACTGGGATTTGATCAATAGATCTCTTAAATTAATGAGGCTTTACACAAAGCAATTTTATATTTTGAGAAGGGAAAATGCTAGCCACAGACCATCTGCTCCATGCAAAAACCAGGAAGAAAAGACCAGCCCATATGGTGGCTGCGGGCTCTGGTTTTCCTCTGTATATGCATGTGCATGGCTTCTACGTTTGTGTGCTGATGGAGTTTGGGGGAGAACGAGGTGTCTATGTGGTGTGTGTGATGCAGGGGTGGTATGTGTGTCTGTGGCATCTCTGTATATCTGTATGTGTGTGGTGTGTGTGTATAAGGTGCGTGTGACATGAGAAGGTCGGGATTTGTATGTTTATGGCATGTGTGCAATGTCTGTCTGTGTATATGTACGTGTGGGTGGGTTTCCGGTGTGGACATGTGGTATGTGTGATGCGGGGACATGTGGGGTGGTGTCTGTGTGCATGTGTGGGTATGGTGAGGTATATGATGTGCACGCATGGGTAAGCGCCGCCACCCCACAGTGGCCTGGCGCTCCTTGGCAGGTGTCAGTGGGCGCTGGTTCCTCAGGCAGAGCCCTCTCCCCTTCAGTAGAATCTGGTTCTTTGTCAGGGCTGTGCCCACTGAAAACACGGGACTCGGGATTGACACCCTGAGGACTTTCCGAGCGTGGGATAGGCAAGAATGATGGAGGGATGTGAGTGATGGGACCAGGGGCTGCAGCGTGTGTACACACTGCATAGGGTCTCACTCCAGAGCTTGGGCCGTTCATGGCGACATCATAGAGCAACGTCAGTGCCAGTGGCATCCAGCCCTGGCTGAGAGTGTGCCTGTTATAGGCACAATGGGCGCAGGTGCACCGGTCCCCGCCATTCCCCTCCACTGTGGGCACTGTACCCACTTTGCAGAGGAAGACACCTGAGGCTAAGAGAGACCTGATAACCTGCTCCTGGCTCCAAGGCCAGCAAGTGGTAGAGCAAGGAGTCCTGCTTGGGTCTGCGGACTCCACAGTCCACACTGGACAAGGGGATGCTGGGAACGCTGAGACGAAACCAGCAGCATGGCAGGCGTGCCCAGTCCTCTGCTCGCCAGGCCTGAAGGGACAGAAACCGTGGGCTTTGTCATGGTGAGTGTTAACACTTGGAGAAGGAGGGTTTCCGTGGAGACTGCGGGGGTCAGGTCTCAGTTCAGAGGGCTTGACACAAGACAGCGCAGAGCCTGAGGTTACAGGAAGGGGCAAGGATTTGCTGTCGGGTGAAGGAGCCAGAGCTGACGATCTTTCAGGAATGTGAGGAAAGGTGGCCAGGGCTGTCCCAAAGCCAGCGGCATGGCGAGGAGAGTGAGCAACTCCCGTTCCCCGGTGTGGGTGACTCGCAGCACAACTGCGGCACCCAGGAAGAAACTGAGGAAGGCCAAGGGCTCAGGTCCAAGTTAGTGCAGTGTTCCAGGCCCGCGGGAGACACCCGTGCTGGGGCCGTAAGGAAACGGTTACCGGGGCCAGGTCCTGGGCAGCCACCAAGGCACCAGAGACCCGGAGCTTCCCTGAGGCCAGGGCCACCTGCCCCACAGCGCTGACAGGTCCTGCCTGAGTGGACCCCGCGTAAGGAACCAGAAAAGCTCAGCAAGTCGTCTTTCTCCCCAGGGAACAAATGTAACTATGGAGTAGCAAGCTGTTGAGACAATTCACAGAAGAATGGCTAAGAAACGTTTGGAAAACATTCAGTGTCTCAGCATTCAAAGGAATGCTTTTACCTATCAAGTGAGCAAAGATAGGCACAAGGACTTCTATTCCCAGCGGATGCAAGGAAACAGGCAGGTGGCATGGGGCCCAGGCGTGGCGCTCAGGAGTAGTGAGGACCTCAAACACCTGGCTCTTGGACCTGATAATGACTCTCCTGAGGTCTGGCTCACAGAACACACAGGATGTGGGAAAGTGTTCCCTCCAGTGACGCTTACCACAATTTTGTTCCCAGTACTGAAATACAAAAGGCAAGCTATCAAAAGAGGGGGATGATGGAGTAACTATGTTTCCACACAAGCCATCCATCCATTCATTCGAAAATCATGGACCAGCCACTTCCTCCTGGACACTCTACTGTTCCACATGGAGCTACCAGTCGTGGGACGCTGCTCCCACCCACAAGGCTTCCTGGTCTACCAGGCTGGTGGCAGACACACGCACAGATGAAAACAGGAGAATATTACAGGTGAGAAGCCACAGGTCTGCACAAAGGAGTGCCCACTCCACCAGGCAGGAGTCTCCTGGGGCAGCCATCAGGGACATCTTCTGAGGAGAGGTCCTTAAACTCCTTCATGGAGACAGGCTTCTCTTGGTAGGCTAAGCCTTGAAGACCTAGGAAGACCATGGTAGGTAGAAGCTGCCAAGCCAGAGGCCCTGGAACCCAGACGTCCTGGTGAGATGTCCTAGAGATCAAAGTGGCATGCACAACTGCTAGAGAGCAAGAAACAAGCCAGGGCTGGGGCCACGTGGGACAGCCCAACAAGTCCAGCATCCTGAGGGATCTGAACTTGATGCTGCAGATGGCACAGATCCACAGACAAGTTTTCACTGTGGAAAAACACGACGGGATTGGTCCTTTCGAAATGCTGCTTTGAAGGACATTCAGAGGACATGAGTCCCAGCAGGAGCACTTGGTGACATGCAGAGCGGGAAGGCGGTGCAGGGCCAGGCTCCCAGTTCCCTGCAAAGTACGTGGGTGTGTGATCCTGTTTGAACAAGACCAAGACCATGGCAGAGGGAATCATGGGGAGGGAGAGACTGATGGTAGACACACTGAGTGTGAGGACACAGAGAGGTGGCAGACCATGGCCACATGGTAATTGAAAATGGATATATGTGTTTATACCAACGTTACAACAGCTCAAACTTGGAAGCTACCTGTATATATGTCCATCAACAGATGAATAGATAAAGAAAAGTGGTATTTACACACATGGAGTATTACTCTGCCGTAAAGAAGGATAAACTTGAGTCATTTGCAGGAAAATGAATGCACGTCGAGACCATAATGCTAAGTGAAATAAATCAGACACAGAAGCTTAAATATTGCATGGTTTCTCTCATATGAGAAATCCAGAGTATAATAATCTAAAGTGCTAAAGAAAAGATAAACAATAGAAATAGAGACACAGATCTTTGGTAAATGGGAAGAAGATTCTTGCAGTGGAGGGAGGGGAGGGAATGGACGGAAAGGGATGTAAAAAGAATAAGATGCATTATGTACATGGTCAAGTGCCCCACGATGCATGTAATCAATATATGCTACAAATATGTGCTGACTAAAAATGATTTAAGGGAAAATGTTGCCTGCAGAGATTTCCTCACAGGAAAGACTTTAAAGCAGGGGAAATCACCTAAGTGAATCTTTTTTAATGTAAATGAATGATGCATTCCTGAGCACTCCTAAGAGGGTAGTGTTTGCAGTTGAAAAAATTATATTAAGAACAAAAAGGGCCTGGAAGGACTCATTTCACAAGTTAGCTCAGGAGTCTATAAACGTTTTACAGTCATGACACTGGTGATAAAAACCACATGGCTGGTGTCCGCACTCTGCGTCCCACAGCAACAGGGTGGGCAGGTCCTATCACTGTGCATCTCCTTCTGCAGCTCCCCGGAAGTCTCCTGGAGCCAGCAGCCTGTGCTTCCGGTGTGTGTTTGGTTCTGCTGTGTTTAGCCTCTGTGTTCAGTTCTCTAACTGAAGCTCAGTGATTCTGTTTCCCCACTTTGTGGCCCGGCACCTAGAGCCTGTTATATCACCCCCGTGGGAAGTGGCTGCCACTCAATCAGACCCTGTGGGTGCTCCAAACACCCGACACCCAGCCGGAAACATCACCCACACGGTCCCACTGGCGTGCAGTCAATGAGCCGGCCAGTGTGTTCGATGAGGACACCAGGGCTCCGAGAAGGGGAGTGAGCTGCCCAGAGTCACACAGAGCTCTTGCCTCAGCCCACAGCCTCTTTCCTAGACAGCCCTTCTCCAACTTTTAGAGGCATTCAGATCACCTGGGTTCTTTTTCAAATGCAGCTTCTGACACAGTAGGTCTGGGGTGGGGCCCGGGATCCTATATCCAGAGTGAGTCCCGGGGATGAGCACACCGCAGGGCCCACACTCCCTGAAGACTGCACAGCACTATGTTTTATTCTTCCCTTTCATGACGGGAAGAAATAACTCCCAGAGACCAACAGCACCTGCAATAAAGCTAGTGCTCAAAGCCTGGTCTCTCTGAGCCAAAAGTCCATGCGCTAACAAATTATGAAAGGCCACAGCACAGAGGGTGAAGCAGGCAGCAGGTTCAAGGCTCAGCCCCGCAGCCAAGATGCAGGCACTTACCCAAATCCCCAGTTCCCCGCGTGTTCCTCCCAGTAATGCTGCTTCCTGCCTCTTCAGGGTGCTGGCCGATTGCAGCTTGGAAACACAGTACATATTAAACGCGAACGAGATAACTCAGATTAGTACTTAGCGTGACACCAGGGGAAATAGTGATAATGAGAGTAAACAGCTCCCTGGCATTTTTCATACACTCAATAAATATCAAGTAGTCTTACGTGTGGCTGTGATTTGACCGATAGTCTCTTTCCCAATTAGGCTAGTGATGTGTGTCCACTGCGGAAAGTTTAATAAATACGGAGAAATGTAAAAAAGAGGAGACATGCAGGCTTGCAGGAGTATTCACAGAGGTAATCACCAGCAATATTTCAGAATTGCTCATTTCTGTGTTCTTTCTTGTTTCTAACATGTTAATAGTAACCACGTGTACCTGTGCTGTCCAGTACAACCGGCACACACGGCCATTTGGGCTGGAGGAGGAGAAACAGAGTCATTCATAGGAGAATGGGTGCACCAGGAGACCATAATGTTAAGTGAAAAAACTCAGACACACAAGCTTAAATATCACATAGTTTCCCTTATATGAGAAACCTTCAGTATAAATTAAAGAGCAAAGTAAAATACAGATAATGGGAAACAGGGAGATGAGTCTTTTGCAAAAGGGAAGAGGGACTAGGGAATTAGGGGAGATGGGAAGGACAGGAAGGGAAGGGAAAGTAAGAAGAATTAAGATCTGCTGTGTACACGGACCAACTCCCCACAAGGAATGTGATCATTATGTACCATAAACATGCACTGATAAAAATAAAATAAAATAATAAAATAAAACTCAAAAAACTCAAAACGTATGAATCACTAAAAATTAAATAAAATTAAAGATTTAATTCGTCAGTCACTCTTGCCACCTGGATAGGTAGATGGTGCTGGCGACTCCCGTTTCTGTCAGAAGAATTTTCCATCTGAATGTGTTAGATCCAGTCTGGACCCTGCTTCCCCTCGCTGAGCCTTATCTCACCTATAGTATCACCTGTCCTTGCTCTCCAGAATCTGATTTCACTGCCAGATGTAGATGTTTTGGTTAACTAGTCTTCTATTGGAGGAATTTAGATCGCTCCAAAATGTTCCCTGCTATGAGCAATTTCCAGCAAACACCCACGAATGAGTTTTCACATTTCTGCATTTATTACTGTAGAGTAAATATCTGTCCACAGGTAAAATGATGGGGCCAAAAGAACATGAGCTTTTTAAAAGTTTTTGATACATATTCCCGATCACACTCTGGGAATATTGTAGCATTTTGCTACTGATACTGACTTTAATAGTGCTTGCCAATCTGAGAAAAAAAATAGACTTCAAGTTTATTGCAGCTCTGTCATTACTGGGGAGATTTAATACTCCTTAAAGGCTTCTGGGGCGGTTGTATCTGTTCATACAAATGATTTAATGAAATAATGAATGTGTCGTACAGCATGTGCTCACCGGTTACGAGGGAGGGAGGCTGCCCGGAGCCCGTCTGCATGTGGAAGCCGTGCTGGGCCACGCAGAGGCCCAGGAAATACGTGCAGGTCTTGGCCGAATCGGTGAGGAACGTGTGCTTTTTCCCAGTGATGCTGCTGGTGAGGCTGAATTTTTTCCGCTGAAGGAAGAGAACACAGACCTTGGTACGCTGGCCACACTCACCTGTCCCCTGGAGCACAGGAGCATGGAGGGACATGATTCTGCTACGCTTGGGTAGGGGCTCTGCTACGCTCTCACACGGGCTTGAAGTTTTTGCATTCAGTTCATTCAGTGTTAAAGAATTTTGTATAACTAAGTCGCTTCTAAAACCTAATGACTACAACAAATCTGAAGAGGAAGAGTCATGCGTACACACATGTAGGGCAAAGTAGCTTTGAAACTCTCGACAGAACGCTCCTCGGGGACGCCAGTGCTCTGAGGAACTAAGGCCAGACAGTGGCATAGATGTGATAGTTCTCAGCATAAAGTTGAAAACAGAGCTGGATGCCTGTAATCCTCGCACTCAGAAGGCTGAGGCAGGAGGGCTCCATGAGATCAAGGCCAGCCTGGGCTACATGGTGAGATCTTGTCTAGAAAGGAGAGAGAGAGAGGAAGAAAGAAAGAGAGAGAGAGAGAAAGAAAGAAAGAAAGAAAGAGAAAGAAAGACAGAAAGAAAGAAAGGAAAGAAAGAAAGAAAGAAAGAAAGAAAGAAAGAAAGAAAGAAAGAAAGAAAGAAAGAAAGAAAGAAGAGAGGACATCGAGCAGAAAATGATCCTCACGGTGGATTTTATTTGTATTTAGCACCACTAGGATAACATCATCTGATGGGAGAGTCCTATCTTCAGGCACACTTCCTCACAAGCAAGTCGCTCTGTGAATGAGAGGCCGCCGAACTCGGGTCCTTGCACAGTCTGCCAACCTCTCCCAGGTCCCTGTGGCTGCCACACAATCATTCCAGGGTGTGTGTGAGGTCCTGAGTCCCCACTTCAGCACTTCCAGCCAGTCATCCCCAGCGGTTTTATCCCTGCTGTCTGTCTGTCTGTCTTGATGCAGCTCTGCAGAACAACAGTGTTCTTTAGGCAGAGGCAGACTTATCCCGAGCTTATGAAGCAGCCCTTCCCCAGGAGACCTGGCAACCTGGCCCCGTGTTCCTGTGAAGAGTGGGAGGAAGATACGTTCAGCACACTCCCTCAGGCCCGCTGGCTTACTTTCCCCTCCTTTTGCTCTGCTGTATTTGGATCATGAATGTCTGCCGCTGCCTGTAAGTCAAAGGCTTGAGGAAAGAGAGCACATTACCGGGAGAGGGGCAGAGCCTGTGGGCACCCAGCGGGAGGTGCTTGGGCCAGCAGGGTCTGGCTCTCTTTGCTCCCGGCCACAGTGTAAGCAGTTTTGCTCAGTTGCTCCTCTGCCCTCCCGTGCTGCTTCACTAGGGGCTCAAGGCCAGGGGATCAGCTGATCCTGGACAGGACCCTCCAAAACCGTGAGCCGTGTGCTGTGTACATGTTAATTATCTCAGGCATCTTGTTACAGTGATGGGAACCTTTCTAACACACAGTGTTTCCTACTTCACAGCCGCACCTGGGCATGGCTGGGTGGCGTGGGAGCAGATCACTGCTAAGGGAGGGTGGGGGGGACCACGTTTAGATTTACTAGGATCTATCCGTGTGTCACGCGGTCTCTTTTGCAATAGTTGCTTTGTTACTGCAAACAAACCCCTTCCTTCAGGCCAGTGACCCAGGTACCGGGCGGCAGCCATTTGAATCTGACATGCCCCACAGCACGCAGCCCTAAAGGAGCTTGAGATCCAAAGAGCCAGTAGCTGTCTGAGGGAAATTCTGCAACCATCAGACATGAAAACGATCATTCGGCTCTCACGAACACCCAGTCGAGTAAAGATCTGTCCTGTCGGGATACGCTAGATAACTGGACACATGCCATTATCAACATGCCACATAGTATTTTTCCTCTTTTTAATGAGAATCACACAAAATACATGTTAGATTTCCTGAATCTGGGGCTGGAGGTGTAACTCAGTGGTAGAGCACTTGTCTACCATGGGTGAAGCATTGAGTTCCACCTCCAGAAGCCTATACACATAAGAAAAAAATTTTAAAAGATGTCTTCACCTCAGAAAGAATGGCCATCATCGAAAATCAAATAACCACAAATGCTGGTGAAGCTACAAGGAAAAAGGAACCCTTATACTTTGTTGGTGGAAATGTAAGCTAGTACAGCCACTATGGAAACCACTGTGGAGATTCCTCAAAAAACTAAAATTAGAAATTCCACTGGACTCAGCTAGTCTCCTTCTAGGTATCTTCCCAAAAGAGTTAAAAATATCATATTGCAGTGATCCGTGCATACCAGTGTTTATAGCAGCACAATTCATATTAGCTAAATCTTAGCGGCAGCTTATATATCTATCAACGGATGAATGGATAAAGAAATTGTGATATTTATACACAATGGAGTACTACTCTGCCATAAAGAAAGATAAATTTGAATCATTCTCAGGAAAATAGACACACTTTGTGGCCACAATGTTAAGTAAAACAAATCAGACACACACCTTAAATATCACATGGTTTCTTTTATATGAGAAACCCAAATTATAAATAAAGAGCAAAATAGATAGATGATAGGAAGTAGGAAGATAGATCTTTCTCAAGTGGAACGGGGACCAAGAGATGAAGGAAGGGTGGAGGGAGTAGAGGAAGGGGATGAAAAAGGAATTAAATTGTATTATGTGCATGTACCAACTTCACACAAGGAATGTAAACATTATGCACTGCAAATATGGACTAATGAAAAACAAAGATGTCCTGCATTTGTAGCAGAGAAACCTACAAGCAATACTACAAAGAGAAAGCTCATCTCTGTACAAAGTTACATGTTTTATGCCTGCTCTCCATAACACAAGCAAATCTCAAGCAGCCATGCCAGAAGAAAGACTAAATTGTGTTTCTATTCTCCCTAGAGGCAATTATATTACAAAAGTGTTTCACATGAAAAACAGCCCAAGAATATGCCATCAAAATTTTGAAAAGGGAAAAAGTATAATAGACTTTGTTGGCATGTTTATAAAAGAATTATTTTCTGGTTGCTGTGGTATGTATTGTACTTGTTCAACTTTTTAAAATCCTAAATTGTATTTTCTTTTCTTGCTCTGAATAAATATTCCCTTTTGCGTGGTAGTCTGCATTTGTTTTTTTAGTTTTTTTTTTTTTCCAGTACTGGAAATTGAACCCAGGGCCTTCACACTGAACACTATTCCCAGCCTTTTTATTTTTTATTTTTGAGACAGCGTCTCACTAAGTCAGTAAGCTGCCAAGCCTGAGTTGGAACTTGCTGTCCTCCTGCCTCAGTATTCTTTTTCTGAAATACGGCTCTGCATATCCTGAATCTCTTCTGCTCCCTGTATTTCTCTCTGGGGATTTTAATCAGCGCTAACGACCAAGAACAGTTACAACACGGTCCGGCTCCTGAGTGAATGATCAAACCACGCATCCGTGCTGTAGGACCCAGTGCACTCAGGAATCGTACTGTTTAAATGCATCTTCTGCAGGTCCTGGGCCGCTTCGGTGCAGGTGGGAGGGGAGACGACCTGTGACTACTGGAAGCATCTTGCTTCAGTGACCGAGAAACAAAATCAAAACCAGTTTCCTGCGCTAATTCTCCTGTTACGCACAGAGTTCCTAATTTTGTGCTCACGGAAGCATAAAAAGCTTGGGTTGTTTTCTGTGACTGCTGCCCGGTTGGTGGCAAGCAGCTGGTGACAGGACTCCGTGGGATGACAGTTTGACAAAATAAGTCAGTCATGCCAAGAAGGAAGACAAGCGTCAGGGGAAGGAAATCCTAATTAAGCAGTTTTTGTACAGCAAAAGTTTGCCTTGTGGACATGATTACTTCCCCACTTTAATCAAGAAATTCTCCTTCGGTGCGTGGAAAATAAGCATCTATAAAAATTAAACCAATTTATATGGAAAGTGCTTGCTTAAAGGGACTGTTGAACTTTACAGCTTCAAAAACTTACACTTTTAAAAATTACTATTTAAAGTATCTACATTTTTACAAATGTCTTAAAACAGATCACATAAAAATTTTGAAATATGAAGCACATACTGAAGAAAATAAGAAACAAGGTTGAATTAATTCATACTCAAATTCCTCAAAGATCTTTTAATTACAGTAATTCAAGTAATTAAAAGTCTAAAAAATTCATGAACATATTTTTATATTTAAATTTGGTTTAAAAAAATCTGGTAAAATGTCAGTTTCCTGATAATATACAGGCCACTTAATGATCTCAAATTTTATGTTCAATTGTTATCTATTTTTAGATGTAAGCTTTCTTTCCCTAAAGACTAATGAAAATTTATGATGAAATTTTATCACAAATCATACTTTGACAGCATGTTAATTTAAAAAGCCAGGATGAAAGACACAAAAGAAACATACAGAGAGCAAATAAAAGCAACTATACTCTACTTTGGAAAATAAATCAAATAATAATAGTAAAAACAGTGATCCAGTTAGTAGAAAAAAATTTTAAATAAGAGAGAATTAAATAGAAAGAAAAACTAAATTTTTCCACCGGCCACAAGTCAGAGAACTTTAAAATGATCACTGAATACGTACATGTACCAACTCCCCACGAAAAATGTAATCACTAAGTGCTGTAAACATGGACTAATAAAAATAAAAATTTTAAATTAAATTATTGCTGAAATAATGTTAGTACTGACCTACAGGGCAGGCAGGGACAGCCAGGGAACCAGTGCCGAATAAGCTGTAACTAAACTCAAAGGTATAGATACTCTTGCAAATGGCATGCATATATGATTTCAAACATTGTATGTTTAATCGGGACATTCTTTATTTTAAAGGCTTTTAAACTTCAATAGCCATCAAAGGTTCGCAGTGCTCAGCGTCCTGTAGCAAACCTGTGGTCCAAGGGAGACAGATCAGGTACCCCAACTCGCTGAGTGCAAGGGAAATTCCAACACAAGGAAAACATTTCCGAACTTTGCAGATGCCACCCACCCTGCAGCCCACTCCCTACTTCCATCTTCCACCTCCAGCTTCGCTCTCCACACGAATGGGTCCCCGATGTCCGGATACTTGGACCAGAAAGAAAGTGTAGCCCTTCAGGCTGATGGCTGTTAGTGGGAGTTTGTAAGAGCCTGGCCAGGGAGGGTCGGGAGAAATGACCTCCTGGACACTGCCCCAAATCCCCTGGCAGATGTCTTCCAAATGCCCCCCAGTGCATCAGAACACAGGCTGACTGATGAATGCCAGGCTGTGGGCACACTTGCCGGGAGACAGTCACATGACCTGTCACTCCGCTAAATGGGCAACTAACTGATCGCAGGAAAAGGAACCACACACAGGTCATTGATCAACTGGGTCTCACTTACATAAGTTGAAATCTTCCCAATTTCTCTCCACGGAAACCATAAAGTTGCAATTCTGTTGTGGTTTTTCACTTTGTACACGACGACACCTTTGCCACAGACCCCCAAGGCCATCTCCCCTTCCGGCCTCTTCTTCTCTGGGAGCACTCGGTGAACCAGAACCCCATATTCTGGGAGCTGCTGAGTGACCTGGAGCAAGAAAAAGGCCCAGTTAGGAAAGGCAGGCAAGGGCACCTCAGTTTAAGACGATGGGCCTCCAACCACTCCAGGAAAATACTCTGAGTGATGTCTGTTGCCACCAAACAAGTTTAGGAAACACTTGGCTAAGCAGATTCTCTCACGACGGAGCGGATCCACACCTCTGACTTGCTAGCACTTTTCCTTCCTTTTTTAACCCAAGGAATCCTTTGTTTGTGGATTATCTAAAGCAGTACTTGGAACACAGTTATTATGTGTATGATACAGTACAGTAATACTGTTCCAAACTTTGTTTTTAGAACTCGGGCTCTCTTGGGACATCTCAGGGACTGCACAGGCTGGCATAAACCTAACGCAAATGTTTTTATGTCTGGATGGCAGCCGTGTCTCCATCCGGGCTCTCTCTTCTTTCCCTCCAGCTGGAAGGCTCCAGCCCTCATCAGAAGGTGGCTGCGGATGCACATGGACCCACAGTGTGGACATCTTGCTCCAGGCACCTCCAGCCACTCTCAGAAGGGTTTCCTTGGTGAGATCTGATCCCCCATCTCTACCCACCCGCAGAGAGTATGCCTCCTATCCAATCCCTCTCATTCACGGCACGGTCACAAAACAGGGACAAATGACAGTTTTTATTCCTCTCTGGTAGGCGCATTGCTGACCTCTCCCTTTCTGTTGATAACTCATCTGTGCAGAGTCACCCCCTTCTCATTTAGGAGAGACCCTGTCATGATGAAGCAGGGACACCCCAAAACCATTAGGTGAATTCTTTTAACGAATTTGATTCAGTGTTTCAAAAAATTATTTTAAAGCATTAACACAGGCTTCACGAGAATACAGAGGTCTTTGCTAGGCTTGCTTACTAAATTGCTTTGTAGCAACTTTTATTTTGTAAATATAGTAAGAGAGATAAGATAAGAGTGAATCTCCTTATCTGTTCTAGGGGCAATCCCAAAATTCTTAAACTGATTAAACATGCCGTAAGCATTTCCCACGCATCATTTCATTATTATTTAGTCTTCACAATAATCATATTAGACAAATATAGCTATCCTTTTCACGGGAGAGAATAGGGGAAGAAAAGGATTAAGTAATCAGGTCAACTGAACAATTTGTCCCTAAAAGTGGATTCTTCAGTTGAAAAGATCTTTTTTTTTTTTTTTGCAAAATCCAATATTTTGCTGAAAATGCAGGTCCATTTTTTATTCTCACGGTCTACAGAAATTACAGAGACGAAAACTTCATCCCATACTGTGGTTAACATCTGCGATTATTATTGCAAAGTATGTGTGCATGTTTTTGCGCTGTGCCCATACAGCTCCATCTCCTACAGCTCCAGGTCATTACTTGCAAGTTGACAAGTCCTATTTGGTCACAAAATCGAGAATCACCATGGCCATGCTCAAGGGGGGAAATAAGGGTTTTAGTATCTGCAATACGCTCAACCAGCTACTGATTATTTGGAACTTACTGGTGACCATTCTGCCCAAACAGCTGCCTATTCTGCAATGCACAGTCCTGCCCGACTTTACCATTCACTGGAACTCAGGCTGCAGATAGCAACGTCCAGCCTCTCTTTGGTTTCCAGCATGGTTGAGTTACCCCTAATGATGCTGTTATGGTTTGTGTCTAGATGTCCCCCCAAAGCCTTATGTGGTCATAGTTTCCTGCACCACACCCTCTTGCCACAATGTCCTACGCCCTTCCACCATCATGGCCCATACTCTTCCACCATAATGTTTCTGCTGTGGAGCCAGCCAACCATGGACCGAAACCTCTGAAATTATTAGCCAAATAAACCATTTCCTCCTTTAAGTTGTGTGTATCAGGCATTTTGTGCCAACAAAGAGAAAGCTGACTGATACAAGGTCATTCCTAATGCTACCTACTTCCAGAAGCCTCTCCTTGTCATTTGAGATGAGAGATACTTCTTTCCTCCTGCTGTTCAAGGTCCCAGCCCACCCAGCCCCCACAGCAGGCTCGAGGGGATCACCGACTGCATCCCATGAGCACCAGCACCCCTCCAACCCCGGAGGACTTTACCCTCAAGAACTCCAGCTCTGCATCCTCTCCCCATAGAGCAGAACTGAGCCGGTGCATCTCTGAGACTTCAACTTGTACCCGGAGAGCGGTCATCCTTTCAATCAGAGTGGGAGGGATGTAATCTTCAACTCGAAAATATGCCTTACTCTCTGCCTGCAGGAAATAGGATGCAGAGGAAAGAAGCATAAGCCACACACCTTCGTGGGATTCTAGTAGCACAGGAGCAAGTCTGTGATCGGAATCCCATCCAGGCCCCTGCATAAGCATGGTGCTATGAGGCACCCACCTGGGATAGTATGTTCTACAGTCCCAGCCGTGGGGCCAAGCCCTGTTCTGTGCATACAAAGGAGAGAAAAAAGGAGCCATCTAGTTTAACACCTCTTCTGTGCACTTGGTGGCCCTTAGAAGCAGCAGGCTCTTTAGCTCCTTACAGTGATCCTGTGAGACAGGCCGTATCATTGCCAAGATAAACAGTCAGGGAACGCCAAGGTCACATGACTTGCGAGTGACATAAACAAGATTTGCTCGCCTCAAACCCCTACACAGTTCAATGGTGGCGCACCATTTCCCAAAAGGCACACAAAACCCTGGCCCCAATGCTTTGTTCCTTGTTATTCACTTAGCATTTCTGTCCACAGGTGCTCTGGTATAAGGTCTCCTCTCATGAGAGAGGCCCCAGTTGTGTTACCATCTCTGCCCAAGCAGTTTGAGAACAGGAAAGCAGACCCCTCCAACCACCCCAGGCCTCAGCTTTCTGCAGGCCTGCTCTTTAGTGGCTGAGGCCATAGCACCCCCGGGAGAGGCCAGAAGAGAGCAAGAATGAGGATGGCAGCACCGGGC
>PVJO010011084.1:0-61275 GCA_004026905.1 Hystrix cristata
AGCCCACGGCACTGTCTGATGTACGTCTGTGCCCGCAGATGACGGCTGAAGAAATCTTTACTGGAACTAGGATGCGAGGCTCGCAGCAAAGATGTAGACCAGATTTTCCCTGAAGCAACAGCAGCCATCCTCGACAACAGCAAGGCCCAGAGCTCCTTCTTTGACAAGAAGAGCCCAGTTCCCTTCAGGAGAACCAGCCATAGCACAGCTTCTCCTGGGAAACAGCCGGCAACTATCTTCTGCTCTGTTCTCCTTTATGTTGTGTCAGCAACAATCCTCAGGTGGATCCTCTACACCCAGAACCACACCAGCTCAGTCCCACTGGGCATTCCAGCTCAAGTTGACCATATTAGTCCACCACACTCCCCTTGCTTCCAACACACTTATCCCATCGTGCTTGCTATTTTCTGAAGCAGTTCTGGAAGTCATTTTTTGTGACTGTCTTTTCATGGCTGCCTTGAAGTAATTAAAATGTTTACTGCAATTTATGTCAAATAAAAACACTGTGGTATGTCCTCATCCACTTTATCCACTGGATCTGGCACCTTGTGACTTCTGGCTCTTTGAAATAACCATGAAAGGTAAAAGTTTTGAATCAATTTAGGAAATCAAAGCAGCCACAACAGTACAACTAAAGATACTCCAGAGCTGCTTCAGAATGTGCCAAAAGTGACTGAGTAAATGTGTTCAAAGTGACGGAGAGTATTTTAAGGGGAATTTATGACAATGTGTCTTTTACCATAATAGATTTTTAAAATTTAAGCATTCGTTTTGTTGTTCAATCTTATACACATTAGACTGCTATTTTCCCACAGATTAGCTAAAGCTCTGTTCTTACCTTTTTTCTCTTCTTCAAATTGGATCATTTTACTGATCCACTCTGTCTTAGTTACTTTTCTTGTTGCTGAGACAAAATACCTGACACCCAAAGTTAAAGGAGGAAAGGTTTATTTAGCTCAGTTTGTAGAGGTTTCAGTGCGTAATGGGCTGGCTTCAAGGCAGGGTGGCCTGGCAGAGGGGCGTCACAGAAGAGAAACAGTCCATGACAACAGGCAGCAAGGTAACCAAGGGATAGACAAGCCTCTTTCTGTCCCTTATATATCTTATCTAGGCCACCTGCCCTTCAGGGTGGGTAGCACTCCCACACTTATTCCCAGCACCCTCAATCCTAGCATCACATCCTGGATCCCAGCAGAACTATGTCAAACCAATCAGGGGACTAATTTAGTAATCACACACTCTAGATCCAGCCACCTCTGAAAAACCCCACCTATGACTGCATGAGACTTTGGGGGACCTCTAGACACAAGCCATAACACCCCCTTTCACATTCACTGGTTCTTTCTCTTATTACTTCCATTCCCCTCTTAAGCCCATCCAGTGAGCTTTAATTTCAGGTCCTTTATTTTTTCGATTATAGAATATCTACTGTTTGTTTCTATTTCTCTTTTGAGATTTCCTATCTTTTCATTCATTACAAGTGTATTTCCTTTATGTCCTTGAACATAGTTTTAATAGTCTACTTAAAACCCTCTCCTGCTAACTCCACCACATGAGCTATCTCTCTTTATTGTCTCTTCTTATTAAGCAATCTTTAGATAGGATAACATTTTGGCTGCTTTATATATCAATTAATTTTGGTTAGCATACTAGACATTGTGAATGATACCTTGTAGAAACTCTGGATAATATTGAATGGCTACAAATAATAATACTTAAAGTAGGCAATTAATTTGGCTGAACCTGAACTACAAACTCTGTCCTCCAAGTGGTTGTAAATAGCTCGAGTTTCTTTTAGTCTTAGGCTATTTGGTATCTTCATTTTATATTGGCTATTGTTACCCTGAACTCTGATTACTCAAGGCAGAAACAGTGCAGATTATCTACTGGAGGTTTAACTGGGGCTTGAGTTCAGCTTCAAATTCATACAAATATGAAATTCATCCTGTACTGTTGTCTTCTTCCAAATTTTAAATTCTTTCCAATAACTATTTTTTGTTGTTTACTCTGTAGTATCTTCAGGTAGTGTGTATAGTTACAAATGCTTTAACATTCATTCAGTGGTTACCCTATAGATTTAAATGCTCACCTTTGATTTACTATGCTTAATAGAGGGTACCATCATATAGAACACTTTTACCACTTCCTAGAAAATATAAAGACTGTAGAAGACTTGAGATCCATTTCCTTCTCCCTCCTTTTGTACTCTTGACACACTATTCCCAAATAATTAATATTAATATTTATATATTCCCCAAAGGGGATATAAATCAAAATGTTAAGATTATTAATTCTGGATCGTAGAGATTTGGGGTGATACATCTTTTATATACATATTTTGCTTTTTCAATAGTAAGCATGTGTTTTGCCAAAAGGAAGTTGTTGGTTTTTTTTTTTTTTAAAGATAAAAGGAAAAAGAACATTTGCCTTGCAGACCCATTAAGCCAGAGCACTTCCTCCCTGCTCAGCTGCCCTGCAGGAACGGACTCCTGCCTCCCTGTTGGACAACTGGGTGAATCAGAATGTGAGCAGGGCCAGGAGTGGGCGGAAAACCCTGGGGCTGGAGAAGATTCACAGCGCAGTTCAGGCAGGACCAGGAGGCAGGAGTCCACGCAGCCCAGCTGAGGCTTGCTCACGGCCTCATCCATCCCAAGAGCTCATCATCACAGGCCACGCACTGTACTCAGAATGATCAGCATTATCTGGCTGGAGACGTGCTGGGCCTGGAGTAGCTGAGAGTGGGTTGTTATGCAAGGGCTGGTTAAATCCACAGGCATCTTCTCTCAGAGCCAGCGATGCTGCACGCAGGGCCAGGCCTATACGAGAGAGAATTAAGGGCCCAACAACTTCAGCCCTTTGCTCCCCTACTGCCTTCCCAGTCTTGGCTTTCTGCTCATGTCATGGGGTAGGTCAAACTCAATGCTCCAGGCCTCCTCTGCCTGCCTGACTTCTCAGGTTCGGAACCATTAAAACCCAACTGTCCTGGGACTTCAATTTTGCAAAGCTCCACTCCCTGCTAGGGAATAAGGGGTTAAGTGAAAACATTGCTTCATATTTCTCCAACACTTTAAAATATTTCTCCCCAGATTATCTTTTTTGAGTCCCACAACAAAAATATAGAAAATGCCAAGAAGTAAATACTTAGAATTCCTGCCATCAGATTTATAAAACGGCCTGCATATGTCATTTCTTCTATTTTTCTGACATTACAGTTTTAGTAAAAAAGGCGTAATTAATTTGAAACCTTTAAATTTGTTGTATTTGTACTTTAGAGCAACAAATCCTAACCACTTAGACCACCAGGGTGTACTTTGCACTTTGAGTATGCTTTGCGAAGTGCCTGCCTCGTTCTAGGTACTCAGTAAATGAATGATGGCGCGGAATCGTGCCGTGGCCTTCCCGACCTATTTGAGTAAAACCTCAGATGAAGACGCTCTTAGAAAGTTCAGACTATTCGTATTAATGAAACCATTTTACTCCTTATATCTCTTTTAAAAAGCATTAAATAATCACATTTTAAACAAATGTATAATTAAAGAGGATTCTTAGGAACTTAAAAAAAATGAACTAGTGAGATGCATGCTTCAGTCTTTGTTCAATAACTTGAATTTTCACAGTGCTTCATCTTTGACTTCTCTTATACCTGTAGGGATGAGAACTGTTTGTGATGGCAGCTCGCTGTTGGGCGTCTGGGGCTGTCTTCTCCGTGGATGAGGTCATGTGCTCTTCCTCCAGAAACCCCGTGAGGTAAGTTCTATTAATAACTCCCTTCAAAGGCACTGGAACTAAGGTTTAGACATGAAGTAAATGGCTTTCCCAGAGTCTCACAGCCAGAGAATGGAAAATCCAGTTTTGGAACCTGAGCTCACGCTCAGCCATTTCTCTTCATTTTCTTGTAGAAACTGTGGACAAATAAATTCCTAATGATTTGACTTTGATCCTACCCAAATTCAACACACATTTGGTGCATATTTACTGTGTGTAAAGCATTGTGCCAGGTGCTGAAGTGTAGAGGACATTTAAATGTGCAGGGATCGCAGCCCTTCCTAGGACTTTGTTCTCTAGACCTGGTATAACATTATACATACATACATCATTCTTATGCAAAAGAAATGGAGGTAGAGACTAGCTGTTACTGACATTCTCCTATGTGGCAGGAACCGTGGATATTATTTATGTAGTCTCGTTTAATTTTCTGGTTTTTGTGGGAATTAGATATTATTTCCTTAATAATTTGCCCTATGTACACATGTGAAAAGTGGGAGGATCTGACTCCACTAGTCAGGATTTTCCAGAGAAACAGAGAAAAAAAGATTCGCTCTGCAGATACCCAGCAAGATATTTATTATGAAGATCGACCACGTGTTACAGAGTCCGTGAAGCCCGATGATCTGCAATCTTCCAGTTGGAGGAACATGGAAGTGTGGCATAGCTCCACACCAGCCCAAAGGCTGAGAACCAGGGCCAGCGGTGTAGGTGCCAGTCTGAGTCTGAGGGCCAGAAAGCCAGGAGCAATGCTGTCTGAAAGCAGGAGAACATGGAGGTGGGAGTCCAAGGAGAGAGAAGAGCTGCCCTTCCTCTACATTTTTGCTCTATTAGGCCCTCAGCAGATTGGATGATTCCTGCTACTTTGATGAATGTGAACCTTCTTTGCTCAGTCTGTGGACACAGTGCTCATCTCTTCCACACTCTCACAGACACACCCAGCAACGATACTTCCCCAGCCATCTGGGCAGCCCTTAGACCAGTCAAGTTGATACCTAAAATTAACCGTCATACCTACACACCAGGGTTTGAACCTTGGCCCTTGATGCCTGCCTCAGGAACAAACAGAAGCTTGAGGGGTGACATTTGGAACCACCAGAAGAAAGAAAGGTTGGTTGGTGTGGGGATCCAGAAGAGAGGGCACTTCAGCAGAGGGATCAATAATGTGAGCACAGAGGAGAAGCAGGGCTGAGGCAGGAGATAGTCTACCGAACGAAAGGTCAGATGTGTGGGAACGCTGGGGGAGGCGTGCTTGAGAGGGCGGCCAGGGGGCCTTGGGGAGGACCTGTTCGGGTTGGGGAGGACATGGAAGAGGGAGCGAGGCCATGGTGAGCGTAACTAGGGCTGGCTGCAGTTTAGAAAGATGAACCTAAGAGCTGTGGGCTGACTCATGACTGATGTCACAATTGTCCTCCTGGGCTCCAGACTGCTGCTTCTTATCTTGCATTTCTTCCGAACAGTGAAAGGAAGAGAAAGTCAAGGACTAAAATACCAAAACAGAATTATTTACTGCTCAATTTACATTCTTACTGTTCCTCTCCAATAAGAGTTTTTCTCTTAAAGTCTGGGAGGAAACATCTTTCCTCCAGAGAAAATAGCTAATGGATATATTTTTAAAAATTTAGCTCCACTAGCAATAAAGTACTCATTAAAGTTAAATAACTCAGTACCAAATTGGTAATGAATTTAAAAATTGATAGCACTCAGTGCTTGTGACAATGTAGTGACCCAGACACGAACAGGTAGTGCTCAGAAGACTGTGAGATGAACACTGTCTGAGAATTCTCCCAGCTGGGCGTGGGAGCATACACCTGTAATCCAGCACTCCAGAGGCTGAGGCAGGAGGATTGCTGCGAGTCTGAGGCCAGCCTGGGCTACATAGTGAGTTCAAGGCCACCCTGAACGACATAGCAAGACCACGTCTCAAAAAGCCAAAAAACAACAACAACGAAAGAATTCTGTTTACAGGAATCTCCTCAAATCCCCTCACCTAAGCCTCAGATTTCCACTCAGAGAAGTTCACTACAAAATTATTTAGAATAGTTAAAAATTATTTAAAAATTCTGATGTCTAACCTTAGAAGAAAGGTCCTGTGGTATAATATTAAGCCATGTAATTATGACTTAATAAACTTTAAATCTTAGAAATAATTCAGCTAGCCAGATATGGTACCACACATAACCCCAGCACTCTGAGAGGGTGAGCCAGGAGGATCACAGGTTTGAGTCCATCCCGGGCAACTTAGTGACTTAGTGACAGCCTGTCTCAAAATAAATCAATAAATAATAAAAAATTAAAGGACTGGGGATATAACTCAGGGGAAGGCCCCGGGTGCAGTCCTGTGCCACAAAAGAGAAGAAAAATAATGATTTCAACTCTATGGACAGCACTTGAAAACTTGAGTCTCCCTCTCTAAGCATTGTGAATAAAGCTAATAAAACAGTGAGAACTGTTTTCCCGCATCGGTCTCGCTCTTCTCCATCGTCCTGGTTATATCCCACTATTCTGAGTTTGTAATGTGTCTGTTCACAGTTTCACAAAAATGTTTTCCATGTGTGCGTAGGAAATATACATTACACTTTTGGGTTGTGTTTTTCCCCTTGGACCAGACTCTGCATATTCTGCAGCTTGAATTCCTCCTAATGAAGCATGTTTTAATTATGGGGAGATATTTGCGGTGCACCAAGGGAGAAAAGCAAGAGACAGTATTGTGCAGCAGCATGTTCTCAAATGCACACAACCAACTTATGCTTGGAAAGGAGAACGTCTCAGAAACATTAGCTGTCTGCTATTTTGCATGTATGTTTGTGTTTATGTAGAGAGACATTTAAGGAGATCATGTTTGCACATTTTGCCTCCTTCCATTTAGCACATCGATTTTACAATCAGAACATAAAAATAAGTATAATGGATCAAAATGTTTTTTGCCTGTGAAACTCCAGCCTTCCTCCCTTACCCCTTCTTCACTTCCAGAGAAGAATTTTCCATTTATTCTCAGTGTGTCTCAGAGGCAGGGACAGAGACTGGTCATCTTCTTACCCAGAAGATCTTAAGCCTCTTTACCACAATAATTTCAAATAACCGTGTTCCTGCATATTGAATAGAACACTCTGAAGTAGAATCATTGTACTTAATGCTGAGCATTTAAGCAACCTCCTAAGTGGTTTCCTAGACACGGTTGCCCGGCTCCTGGTTGAGGCAGGTGGGGCTTACACTAGGAGGAAGCAGGTGTGCACACGCTGCCTGTCTCTTCCCTCTACGTGACATCCCTGCTCTGCCCTCGTCAGGGCCCCTGCCTGGGTTGTCTTGTATTCCTAGTGTCCAGACAGGGAACAGCTCCCAGTAGGCACTTGGAGACTGCCAATATGTGTGATGAAAAAAATGAAGGCAACAGAGGAAGTTAGGGGAGGGGAGAGAGAAAGCTCTGGAAGTTGTCGTCTTTGAAGCTTTTGGATGAGAGGCATCTTGGGTTTAATATACCACTTCCGAGATGGGTGAAAGCAAGGTGCTGAAGGCAGAAGGCAGCCTGCAAAAGGAGCAAGAGTCCATCCATCCATCCATCCATCCATCCATCCATCCACTCACTCACTCACTCGGCATTTAGTCCAAGCTGCTCCATGCTGTGCCAGGGCCGTGGTAGAGCTGTGAGCAGAGAGGCAGGTTCCTGCGTGCTATTACAGTTCAGCTGAAGGGCGGGCAAGGCTGAGGGGACAGAAAGTAAGCGGGTACCCAAATCAACACCACTTCAGAGAGCCACAAGGCCTTCTCCTGAGAGCAAATCAGAACAGGGTGATGCAATAGCACCTGGAGTGGGGGACCAGCTGGGAGGGTATTTTAGACTAGGTGGTCAGCTACTAAGCTTTGTACCAGAAGAGTCTGCTGTATCCCAATGTCTCTCCTGCTTTGGCCACCTTGGTCTGTCTTGGCCATACCTGTGTCAGTTTATCCTCTTCTCTCCTTTTCTTCTCCCTCCCTCCCTTCCTGTCCCTCTTCTTCCTTTCCTCCCTCCTTTTTTCTTCTCTTTCTCCCTCCCTCCCTCCCTCCCTTCCTTCCTTCCTTCCTTCTTCCCTCCCTCCTTCCCTCCCTTACTTCCCATACTGAGTTCTAGTATAAGACACTGTGCTTGGCACTGAGGCTACCACAGCGGAACACCACAGGCCCTGCTCCCTGAGCTCACGGAGAGGCCAGATGATGATCTATGACAAAACAATGAGATCAGCCCTCTAAAGAGCCCTGGCAAACAGTAATGGGGGTGGAGGGTCAGGGATGCCTGCAGGGAAGATGTTCACTGGTGAAGGTATGAGCCTTGGCATTAGAAAGAGTTCACGGTTTTATATAGAACTGTGAATACTGCAGGATTCACAGTATTTCTCCAAGTAAGTAGAAAGGGTACAGCAGTCCAGAGAGGGGGCACCCTTCTCCAGGCTGAGAATGGCCGCCTCTAGGAGCTGTTACTGCGGGAGCTCAACTCTTGTGGCATTTAAGCTGTGGGCTGTTCTGAAATGGGGTGGTCACACAGGGCCCCAGCCAGGTGTCAGGACGAGGGGGTGCTAGTGGTCAAGCAGGGCCCCTTGGCAAGGGAAGACCAGGGTCCTAGCCAGTTGCTCTTGGCACATGTCAGGGGTTGGTCATGCTGGCAGTGTGTCAAAAATTAATTAGAATAGTCGAACAGACAGGAGCATTCATAGCCGTCGGGCAGCACATCTTCCTTTTTGCAGCTTCGTGTGATTCCCAGGGCAGGGATGGAGGTGTGTGGGGGTGGTAGATGTGCCAGCCTGCTGGCCTGGTTTCGGTAGAAAGTCAAGGACACAGGGCAGAGGGTTTGGGGATCCGTGCTCTCTGCTGAACCCTGTTTTCATCACTGAGGGGGTGCCTCTCTGGGTCTCTGCCCCGTCTCTGCAGCTCCTGCACTCTGAAGTTGATGGGCAGCTCCACAGGGACCTCCTGGGATGGCCTCTGTTTTGGACCTACTTCCCCTGGCATGTGAAAAGTCAGCAGATGAAAATTTTCTCATGGGTCTAAGGCATTTTGGCTCCCAGGGGATTTGGGACAGTCCACTCTCTGACACTCTCCAGTTGTTTGTCTTCTCTTTAAGGTGAAAAATGACTTTAGCATTTTCTTATTATAAAGGCATATGTGTTTGGTTATATTTAGAAAGTAGAAGATCCTTCTTGTTTTTGAAAAGAAGAAAAATGAAGCACCTGTATGGACCCAGATCTTGGTTTCTCATATGCCATTATGCATTAAAAGCAACCACTCTCCTTGGAGAAATGGCAGATTCCCGGGTTACAGCATAGAAAGTAGAAGAAAAGTCTGAAACGTTTTATTGTGCCAAAAGAAAAACAAGAAGCTCTTAAAAAATTATGGAGCATGTCAAAAAGGTACGGAAACCAGATTGAGTGGGCCCCTACTGGCAAAACTTAGGACAATGTTAAAGCACTGGGATCAATATGGACAGTAATTTTTTTTATGGTGCTGGGGATTGAGCAGAGTCTCACTCATGCTAAGCCAGGGCTGGATCACTGAGCTTCATCTCCAGCACTGACAGTAACGAATTGTAACCATCACATAAAATAAGACCCTTATGAGTTTACTTTTCTATAAGTAAGTGTGAAGCTCTTTCTTACAGTTAATAAATACAGAAGGAATGATTATATAAGAAAAATCACCATCTTGCAACTATACAGTTAAAATTGATTCAAGTAAGATTCATTATGGAATTCTAAATGAGAAGAAGTCTGGTAATGAATGAGAAGTGTACATAATCTCAAAGAGTCTTCCCAGGAATTATTGGTGAAGGAGAAATAGTAACCACGCTGTGGAAAGAACAAGTGATAACTAAATGTTGGATCCAGGTGAAGGGGATATAAAGTTGAGACAGGAGATTAGGGATGGCGGAACTGGGTGGGGAAGTAGTTATGACCTGTTAATTACCAAATGCCAGGACACATGCGCAGAACGGTTCCCGAAGCCCAGCACGCGGACTTCTCGCGGGAACTCTAGCAGGTTTTTCAATAGGATGGCCTAGACCCGACCTCAGCCTGAGGAGTGCGTGATACAATAAGGGTGGTCATCATTGCCTTTTTGCCATGTGTTCATTCTTGCATGGTGGCCCTCCCTCATGCCGTAGGTGTACTTCTTGTCCTACTTTTAATTGACCCAAACTCGCTCTGCAGGGCCCATTTCTTTTCCTACCTTTCATAAAACTTTGCTACCGTTTGCTCTTGTCTTGACCAATTCTTTGCTCAGGACAGAAAGAACCTAGAATCCATCTCCAGAAGGAGACTCCAGCACCCAAAATCTGGTAACAAAGTCATCTGTACTATTCTTGAATCTTTGTGTAAATTAGAAATTGTTTTAAAATAATACATTTAAAGAAGAACAAAAAATAATATTGGGATTACCTACTTTAAAATTATTAAAATTTAGCTGTGAAGAAAGAACACCTACAATTTTATTAACTTTAGGTCATCCTTGCATGTGCCATTGTGGTTATCAATCTAGAATTGTTTTTCAAACAAAAATGGAACCACAAAGAAGCCAAATTTTGTTAATAAAGCAGAGTATCAAAGAGATTTTCTCTGTACAGACATACGGATACAGGTAATTTATAACTCATTGTAACTATCAACAGTATTTTTCATTATTTTGTATTATTCAACTGCACAATGTTACCTCATTTATTTAATCGATAGCTGCCAAACATAAATTGCTTCTGGTTTTCCTTACTATTAACAAGGTTTCTGAGAATATGCTTGTAGATAAATCTCTGAGTATAACTATGAATTTGTCCTAGAATAAATTCCCGGAAGTGAAATACCTGGGGTGAAAGACAAGCATATTATTAGGTCTTTTGACATGGATCAAAAAGTTTCAAATGCATCTTTGCATTTGTAGTGCATCTGTTGTCCTTCTCTTTGCCTCCAATTACATCAATTTTATATCTTCTGATTTTTGCCGGATACATTATGGGGGATGTGATTTCTCCTTTTAAGACCAATTTGTGCATTGCTTTGATGAGTAGTGGGGGTGAATTTAACTACTTGTGTTTTTTCTTTTTCCAAGCACAGCTAGCGATGGATTTCATCAAACCTAAAGGCACACTGGTTGAAAGACATATTATTACTATTTTATGTACCATTAAGGAAAGAAGTTCATTTCATAGGTCTGACAGCTCTGATTCAAGTCAGGAAATGAGGCTGCCCGGGGCCCTGGGAGTTTGGGCAAGTTGCTTAACCTTCCAGGATGATTCACGAAGTCCTTGGGCACTTTGCAGAACCTGAGTGTCATTATCAAAACAAAGATAGTAATGCGTTTCCCAACCAACTTGTTTTTCATTTTTACTAATGTTTACTAAACACTAATGTTCTGCGTCACCCACCACGTCTGCACAGGAGGAGTTTGCAATTTAATAGGGAAACAACAATTGTTCTGCCTGGGGAATCAGGTAAGGCGTAGGAGAAAGAAGGCTGAAGGTGGGGGCGGGGAGAGGGAGAGGGTGAGACTTCTTGTGGAATTCGTTCCTTCAGCAAATCTGTCTTCATGGTTGACTCTGTGCTAAGACCCTGCAAGGTGCTGGGGTCGGTGGGGGGCAGTGACTGGGGACATACTTGGGAGGGGGCCTCGCTTTTCTGTGCCTCAGAACCACAAAGGAGAGCCCATTTCCCACCCTGGCATTTGGCGAAGGTCAGAAGATGAAAAGCTGAGGTGACTGGAGGCAGAGGGAGGGAAAAGAGGCGTTGTCCTACACAGCAGAGGGAACTGTGGGAATAGAGCAAGGGGATGGGATCTTGGCGAACAGGGGTGGTCCGTGGGATGTGGGAAGCTGCAGAAGATGAAGCAAAAGATGGAACATTATCAATCCCATTCGGTTGATGAGGAAACAGGGTCGGGGAGGGCATGCAATGTTCGAAGGTTCCCCTGCTCATGCATTTGTTGGATTTATGTGTTTGTGTAGCTGGCTCCCCACCCTCTCTCCCACAATGAAGTCTTCATTTATCCTAAATGTCTTACACAATAAGGTCCCATCATGGATGTCCCCATAATGCTTGTTGAATGAATGAGCGAATGAACTATGTGGAAATGACAGAGGACAGATCCCTTCCTGCAGCCCCCAGCCTGGGTGAGTCTGGGCTCCAGAACTCTTTAAGTGGTCTCTGTAGAGGCCTACACTGCCCAGTCCCCAGCCCTCCCTTGCTTGGCTCCAAGATCTAACCATGCTCCATTGGAAGCCCTGCAGGCCTCAGAGCAGGTGACGCAAGTTGGAGGGACAAGCAGCGTCCCTAGGACCTCAGGGTGAGGCAGGCAGGCCTGTTCCTGGAACTATCCCTTCCTGCCGAAATTTTCCTAGAGCAGTGGCTCAAGCAGCTGGGCTGGCCATTTAGGCAAATCCTGTTTCCAAGACAACCTACGTTATGAGAAGGATGAGTAAGAGTCTCATGAACTGTGAAATGCTGCGCCAGTGGGGGGCATTGCCACTTGGTGTTGCCAAGTCGCCTGGAAAGAGAGTCCCCGTGAGCGTGTCATCCAGTCTCAGCCCCATCTCACACAGGACAGTGAAGCCCAGAGAGGGGACGCGACTTAGCTAAAGCCACTCAGTGGGCAAGGAGGTGCAGGAACGGTGGCCTGCTGGTAAGACACTCGGGTACCAACGAGCCTGCTCGCTCTGATCTCAGCTTTGCCAATTGTCAGCTGAAGGCAGCTGAGGTGAACCAACATCTCTAAGTGCGCGATTCTTCATCTGTACAATGGGGATGGGAGAAATATTTTAAAGTTGTTGTAAGGATTGACTGAGGTAACAGATGGCTGGAAAGACCCTTACATTTCCCCAGAGTGTAGACTGTGATGAACAGGTGTTGGCTACTCGTACTTTGTTATTATTATTTACTGTCATGATGTATTGACAAAGCTATTGACAGAGCTGGGCTGGGACAGAAGGTCTCCTGACTCCCAGTCTATCGTCTACAGCCACCAGACTCCTTGAGCTCAGCATCGACTATAGCATATAGTCTAAGCCTATTGAATGAACACCTTTTGTGTGTTGAGCAAAACACTAGTTGTTTTGTGTGTGGTGGGGTGGAGGCAGTGATAAGCAGGAAGTACAAAATGAAGCCATCATAGTTTCTGCTATCAAAGTATGCTGGCCTAGAAAGGTTAGAGGTAAGAGGGGAGGAGGAGGGAGGAGCTATCCCTGTGTAGAATGTGGAGTTAATTCCAGAAGGCATTTTGGGGGGTCAAAGATCCATTCAGAGACTCGTGTGGATCCGAGGCAGTCCGGGATCTCCTAGCATCCCCACGAAACCCTCCACAAAGACACGACCTCCACACACACCACCCCTAATTCTGATGATTGTAACTTCATCCCCAACCCAGGAACTAAATGGGCCTGTCTGGGGAACTGGACGAACCTGAGACTGTCCCCTGAGAGGACCCAACTCTACACTGCCACCAGCTCTCTTTTTCTACAGGGAAATGTGTTTCGTTGTGCACGCAGCAGGCAGCCCTGGAAGAATCAGATTGGGATGGCATCTCGTCTCTGCTCCTGTGAGGGATGAGATCATGTTTGTGCAAGGACTGAAGATAAGGCTTTTGTGGGGGTGGGAGGGGCGCCCAGCTGCTCTCGGCAGCCCTGACAGGCAACTTGAAAGCCAGGGAGTCCTTCAGAAATGGGTGTGCTGCAAGTTTTCCAAAGCAGCAATGAAAATGACTCAAAGACCACGAAGTGATGAGCAGATAGTCAGGCCAGCCGCGACTTTCGTAGATTTCATCTAATTTTATTGTTACCATGATCCCACTTCACAGAGGAAGACACCTAAACTCAGCAAAGATGAGAAGCCTGCTATAGATACTTGAGGGTAGAGCCCAAATGGAAACCATTACCCAGAAATTAACAAGACAAGGAAGGGGCCACAGGTCTCTGGGCTACTGCTCCTGACCCAACAGGTAAGATTACTGAGAAGCAGAAAGCAAGCTGTTTGCTGGGACACTATGTATCCTTCAAAGGCTGGCTCGAATAGGCCTCCAACTGCTCACTCTCTGGCCAATCACCTTCTCCTTATTCCTTGAAACAACTTTCTTTTAAATGTTGACTGTGCTTATGGCCTTTTCATCCTGAACTAACTGCATCCCTTGCTAGAAGGGGTTCTCAGACAGGAGATGTGCTGCTCAGAAATGCACGGGTTCATAAAAGCAAGTAGAAGGTGCAAGGGACCCTGATTCAGAAAAGTCTGCTTTCATAGCCTAGCTTCAGTGCCTGCTACCGGAACGACATTGTGTTATGTAGTCCTCTCATTTTCCTGGTCCCTCCTCCTCTCCCCTTTCCCCTCCTCAGTTTTTTGTGGTACTGGGGATTGAATCCAGGGCCTCTGCACTGAGCTACATCTCCAGCCTGTTCTTTAAATTTTTTTTTTTTTTAATTTTGAGACAAGATCTCACAAAATCAGTAAGTTGCCCAGGCTGGGCTCAAACTTGCAGTCTTCCTACCTGAGGCTCCTGGAGTATGGCCATACGTAGCTTCAGTTCCCTCATTTTAAAAATAGAGCTTTTAATATGGCCTTAGGGATTGTCCAGAATTAGAGACAAAGTACTCAGAACTCCTGGCACAATGTCTCTTCTGCAGAACCTCTTTTCCCCCTGCTTTGGGCTCCCATACAGAGGGACATCAATGCAGGTAACATGCCTGGCTTCTTTCTGGAAGGTTCTCTGTGGGGGGAAGTTACCTGGGTGGCAAATTCTGGAGTTGGAAATGGGTTTATATGCTCCTGTCTGCTCTCTGGTTTTCCTTTGGGATCCAGCTGCTGCTGTGAGCACGCTTCATGCCTTGCTTCTCCACACCTTACATTTCCTTAGGGTGCTCACTTCTTGGAAACACCACTGTTGTCCGCTGTTGGGGACTGTGTGTGGAATCAGGCTGGCTCTGGTCAACTGTAAAAGGAAGTTGCCAGAAACCTAAGTGGGCTCTGTAACTGAGGCTCCATCATTTTGACCCCTGCCACCCTCACCTGAGGCGGACGTTCCTTCCCACCTACCCGTAAGGGTGCGGACCAGCACGCAGCCATCGGCAAGGACCTGGTGAGGACACTTCCTTAAGCCCTCAGGGGAGGTGACCTTCTGTTTCCAAGAAGCCAGATCCTCTCCCCCTTTTGCTGGAGCCTTCCTATAGTAGACAGTCAGCAATCTGTCCCTAAATGTAGGATCTCTGAAGTCTGCGCTAGGCTCTCTGCTTGTTTTCCTGTTAATTTGAGAAGGTGGAGGTGATAGAAGAGTAAATTTTCTGAAATCACTACTGATCTCCACTATCTATGAAAAGGTGAAATGTAGCCAAAGCAGTGACCCTAATAGTTACCCGGGAGGACTGGAGCTGTGAGGCTTAAACACACACGGGTGTGCTCCTGCACGCCCTCTGAATTCCCCAAGAAGTCATCACACCGTTTATGTGGGCTGAGGAATTATAAATAATTTTTACCTTCTTAAGAACTGTCGGTGGTTTTTAAAAATAAATTTTCTACAGTATATTTTAATTTTAATCAAGAGTGATTAAAAATAAAGCTCACCTGAAAAATCTATGCATGATTTTAAGAAAGAGAATTATTCTAGAAAGACCCTTTAATAATGCCTACTATGTCCAAGGCATAGGGATGTTTGCTGTGGAGGATGCGGAGTGTGTAAAACAGGATCCTTATCCTCAAAAAGAGGCGACATTAACACCACCTGGCATGTGGGTAAGGTACGGGACATGAACAAGGGTGGCTTGGGAGACCACAGATGTGTCCAATAATCTCTGATCAGTTCATGAACTCTTTTGATGATCTAAGGGCCAGGCCATGGGGAAAGCACCCCAGTAGGGTAGGGGGAGAAATTTGCAAAAAATGCACCAAAGGCAAAGATAAAGGTGCGCAAGGGGAATCTGGGAGTGGCAGGTAACATGTTGTGAGGAGCGTCCAGGGTGACAGCTGGACCCAATCTTGTAGGAGCAGAGTTTGCACATAAGAGGATGGGGAGGGGGAGGGAGGGCATCACAAATGCCCAGGATGAGCAGAAAACCAACCAGAGATTTGGTATTCCAAAACCTACAAGAACTCTGTGGGCCAGGAAGGAGGGAGGTACAAACCATGAAGCACTTACGACACATAGCTGAAAGCGCTTGAACTTGGTTTTGAAAGCAGAAGATTTGAAGAAAAGGTGTGACACAATCACATTTGCATCCCAGTAGCCGTGTGGTGCTGTGGTTGAGTGGGTTGAGCAGGACTGGACCGGCGGCAGCAGCAAAGAGACCGCTTCAGGGAGTCCATCTCATTAGTCTGAGTCAGAGGAGAGGACGAAGACTTCAGTGTGGAGACCAGGAGCACAGCAGAAGAGATTCCCAGGGAGAACTACCGTGATAATAAAATCTGAAGGCGCTTGTGGTAGACTGGAGCAGGAGTCTCTAGCCTTGTGTTGTCAATGACCAAATAGGAAAGCTTTTGGCTTTGTAAACCAGAGTGTCTGCGTATCCACTCAACTGTGCCTTTGCAGCTGTAGACAACATATAAACAAATGGGTGTGGCTGTGTTCCCATAGAACTTTATTTACAAAACCATTCCCCGGGCTGGAGCAGAGAATGTTCTGGAGGGCTTACTAAGGCGGATCGCTGGGCCCCTAGCCCAGAGCGGATGGTTGCTGGGTGCTGCTGTGGCTGGTGGTCCAGAACCACACTTTGAAAACCTCTGGACTCAAAGTTTGGAGAAAGAAAGAATCGAGGATAATTCATGTTTCCTACCCATAGTGGCATGCAGGCAAGTCCAACTTGTGGCCCATGGGCCACTTACTCTCTCTTTTTTTAAATGTTATAATAAAAAATGTAAAAATAAAGGAAGTTTCGTTACTTACATTGACTATATTATTTATTTTATATGTGAACTGCCTCAGTGCCCCTTGCTCTGTAGTCCCCAAGAAAATTCCTCTTTGCTCATTGCGGCCCAGGCAAGCCACAAATTAGACAGCTGTGGGATGTTAAGGCCCAGGCTCTGGATCTGAGTCTACTTCTGCACTTATTTTGTGGTGTGTCCAAGTCTTTCTGCCTACCTGGAAATGCAGACAATTCTGGTACCTGCCTCCTGGGTGGCTTTGACAGGTCGGGCTCACCCAGGAGCTGGGATACAAGGTAGAAGTGAGAGCAAATGTGGATCCAGGTATCTTTGGAGGCGGGTGGCAGGAAGTGGGGATGGTTTTCACCTGGAGGCCTCAATTTTCTTCTAAAGTAGAAGGTAAAGGCCACCAAATATGAGTAGGTGGAGGTCGACCTGGCAGGGGCAGGGGCATAGCATGGGGTCTAGTGGTGGGCGGAGGTGTGCTTGACCCTGAGGGCTGTGCCACTGGGTGGCTCGTGTCAGCTCTTGTCATGAGAAACTGTCCAGGGCCTGATGCCTGCTAGAGGCTCTATACATGGCGGCTCCGTGTTGATCCTTGGGGTGAAGAAAGGGAGGCAGTTTGGAACAGACATCAAGGAGGAGCGTGGAACAACTGGACAGCAGGTAAATGAAAGCACCAGCCGTAGCCCTGAAAAGAGACCCCAAGAGCCCTTCTTAGGGTGTCACACAGGGAGCACCACAGCAGATGCAGTTACGGGAGCTGAGAAGCGATGTTGCCTTGTTGGAGTTCATTTTGGAAAGTGATGGGGAAGAACCATGGTTCTACCTCCAACAAACTGCTTCTGACCCAGCAGGGACAGTGGAGGGAGGAAGGGTGCTCGGGGAACCCGGGGTGGGAATCCTGTGTCTTCCTGTATGTCCTTTTATGCATCCCCGGTGGGGACTCTGTGCCGGCTGAGGCAGGGAATCCTCGGCATACTCGTGCACCATGGAAGGTCAACAAGGGGCAACCCATGAGCCAGACCAAAGTCCGAAACAGCCTGGCGCTGGCTCCTGGCCTGTTTCTTCATCTTTGCTCCTTTCGGCTCATGGCGGTTCTGATGAGTCAGGGTCTGGAAAGACCCAGCTGGTAACAGATGCCACTTCTGCCTCAGTGCCCCTTGCTCCGTAGTCCCCACCGCCTGCAGCCGGGCCCCTCTCAGAGCGCTGCCTGCCCGCCTGTCCTGATGGACAGCTCTAGATTTACCAGCCTCAGAGCCCTCCCTAGAGAAAACTGCCGTGACCCTCGGTCTCATGAAAGCTGACTGTCGGTCTCATGAAAGCTAAGCTACGTGTTTAGGGTTACTGGAGTCATCCTGGGGACGTGACTTGAGGCCTGATGACTGTCCTGGTGGGAATGCTGGAGGAGAGGTGGAAGGGCAGGCTCACCTGGAGCACACCCTTCTCTGCTTTGCACTGAGGATTGCTTGACTCCAGCGTGAAGAATGATACAGGAAGAGGAGAGACACATTCACTTTTACACAGAGTTTATCGCGTTCTCCAAGGCAAGGAATGTGGTCCTTGGGACAGCTCGTCAGGTGGCCTGGCCCATCCGAGTGGGAAGCAGAGGCTGGATGGAAGCAGACAAGAGGGCTGGCATTGAAGCTGCACCGCCTGGGTGGACCCGTGGCCATGTTGCTATTAACTCCTCAGCTCGCTCGCTCTCCCTCTCTCTCTCTCTCTCTCTCTCTCTCTCTCTCTCTCTCTCTCCCTCTCTGGGTTCTGCAGCATTGGATTCAACCAACCATGTTGAAAAACGTGAATAAAAGGCTGTGTATCGATACTGCATTTGTATAGACTTTTTTCTTGTCATTATTCTCGAAGTGATATGGTGTAACCACTATTCATGTAGCATTTGCATTGTATTAGGTATAAGTAATCTAGAGATGATTTAAGGCGCTGTGCGTAGGTTATATGCACACACTGCACCACTGTGTACGGGACTTGAGCATTGGAGGGTTCAGGCTTCTATGGGGGCCCACGGTAATGAGGGGTGATTTAATCTTGGGCAAGTTCCTTACCCTCTGTGTGCCCCAGTTCTGTCACTTGTAAAATGATGATGATGATAGCATGCACTGCCCAGGGCTGTCGTGTTAAATGAGTCAGTACTTATGCAGTGTGTCCTGAGAGCTCAAGGAGTGACTGGCCTTATCGCTTTCTGTTGCTTGCAGCACCCCAGGGCCTCGCTGCTGGGACCCGATGAGAAGGCTGCAGGCACAGGCAGGACCTCTGCCGTCTGCGCCCCTGTCAGCGTGTCCTCCCCTCCCCACAGGGTGGGTGGGCGATGCCCAGCAACCCTGCAGGAAGTAGCTGTGTGAGCCAGGCTGACCAGGTCTGATCCTGTCCCCCAGGAGACTGGCGTTTTCTGAACTGTCATTCTAATCAGTGAGTCAGATTCTTAAGGTAAAGACATGCAGATTTGGGAAGCAAGAAGTAGAAATGAGTACTGAGTTTGAGACCAGCCTGGGATCCATACTGAGTTCAAGGCCAGACCAAACTACATAGCAAGACCTTGTCTCAAAAAAAGAAATACAGAAAAAAAAATAATAATAGCAAGGTAGGGAGGAGTCACAGAGATGACACAGCGGCTGCCTAAGTCCTGCCCATTTCCAGTTCCTGGATCTGAGGGTGGTGGGTAAACAGTGGATGTTAGGGCCAGAAGTCTTAGCTTGAACCTACTCTCTTTCTCTCTATTAACTATATAATCACGGATAACTAACTAGTTATCCTCTGTGCCTAGTTTCCTTTTCTGCATGGAGGTGCAGGACACCAAGGCCTTTCATTTGGTTTCCATGTCTATGTCCCAGTTACCCTTGGATACCTATTGAGTAGGTGTATGAGTCAGCTTTTTGTCACTATAGTTAAATACCCAAGGGAGCTAGCTTTATAAAGAGAAAAGGTTTGTTTAGCTCACAGTTTTAGAGGTTCAAAGCCTAAAATTAGGCAGTGGCTGGAAATGGTCTCTGGTGGGGGCGGTGGAGGGCAGCACATCATGGTGGGAACTTGTGATGGAGCAAGGGGTCATGCCTTGAACCAGAGCAGAAAGGTGGGCTAGGTTTTCTCCTTTTATAACAATCCTTTCCTGAGAACTACCAAAGGGGTCACTTGAGAAGGACTTCACAACCCAGTGACCTATGGTCCCCCACCAGGCCCCTCCTTCCAAAGTTTCCACCACCTCCCAACAGTTCTGCCGGGGGACCAAGCCTGGGGCCAGTGGGCCCTTGGGGGCCACAAACCATATTCAAACCATGGCAGGGTGACTGGTGTTAGAATTACAATCTTGGCTCTATCTTTCACTAGGTTTGGGAACTGGGACACTTATTTTACCTTCCATAAGCCTCACATTTTCATCTGTAAAATGAAGAGGTACCTATCTCATAGGGTGGTTGTAAGGATTAAGTGGTCAATATTTAACACCCAGATCTGGGCACTGTTTGCTAACTTCCGTGATAGGCACACTCCCACTAGACTGGGAGTCTAGTGAAATCAAGGTATCAGTGAAGCGGCATGGAACATGGACTTGGAAAGAGATGTGCAGCATTTTCTAGTATTTCCACTTCACAGATACACACAGAAATTATCTGAGCCTAGATAACAGTTAAGGTTAGTAAAGTAATTAGGAACTGATATGCTTTTATTACATTTTTTTAATGTAATATACTTAATAGTGAGTTTACATAATGAAGATTTTACCAACTGCTGTGTTTAGTAACATGCTTGCAAAATTCTTGAAAATTTAATAATCAGCTCTTGTAAATGGTCCAAGCTGTCTCTACATCCTGTTGAATTTGCTAAATCCGGGCCTAGGAAAGAACTCAGCATATGTACAGTGCTTAATAATGGTCACCCATGTGATTCTTGTTATTTATATTGTTACACATTCTATGATTGCTATAAAACAAAGTCAGGAAAAACAGTTTTAAAGCACCCTTTATGAATTTAAGGTTACTTTGTTCAATTGAGGAACACAGATTTGAGGTGTGCTTATCATTATGAAGTATTCATGAATTTACTGTGCTTGACATACACACAGAACTGAGACCTAGAAAAGAACTAAACACATGGGTGAGGAAGTTTATAAAAATTCTGATTTCTTGTGGAATTGTGTGTGGTAGTGAGATACGAGGTGGGGCGTGACAAAGCTGGCTGGGGAAATAAGAGGGAGCCATTAATTATGAGATCCCAGGACAGTGCTGGGTAATTCCCAGAACTCCCATATGCAGAACTTCTTGAGGGTTCCCACGAGATGAGGGCGACATAAGAACACAGCCACCATGAGCAGCCTGCTGTCATGACTTCACGGTAGCCCACTGTGACTGCTAGACCAGGGTGCACTTTAAATTTTGCTCTTTTTCTCCTTTCCTCTTTTGTTTGGTCCTGCAGAGCCAGTTTTTCCCTTACCTCACTCACCCCTCCAATTTCTTTTCTTGGTTTTTTTTTTTTGTTGTTGTTGTTGTTGTTGTTGTTTGAGACAGGATCTTGCTATGCAGCCCAGGCTGGCCTCAAACTTGCAGCAATCCTCCCGCCTCAACGTCCCGAGTGCTGGGATTACAGATATGCATCACCAGGCCCAGCCACCCCTCCCTTTTCAAATAAACTTTTGACACTGTTTTTGGCTTGCCTCATTCAATTCTGTGTTTGAGGGAAGAAAGACCTAGACTAAGTTTAATTGGCGAGCCATTTCTAAAGGAACTACCTGATAACAGTAGCCACAAATTGGAGGAAGTTCCTCACTCAGGTTTGAGAGGTGAAGGGAGGGATTACTGGTGGGCAGAGGTGTGCTGCAGCTGGAGGCCACAGTCAGAGCACACCTAGCCATGCAGACCACGGAGACGTGTCCTGGGAGATCAATGAGAGGTAGAACGAGGTCCAGAGAATGATAATATTCTATTCCTTAAATGTATGTATGCGCCTACATACCCACAAAAGAACATTCTATATATTAGAAGGATACATACATTTCATGTCTGTGTCTACCGCGGCCCAGGGCAGAAAGGACGAGCATACACACATTGGGTAACTGGAGAGTTAAAGGATCGCTTACAGATCCATGAGCAGGGTTAGGGAAAGCAGCACAATGGTGAAGTCCTCTGGAGCTGGCAACGGTCATGTGACCTAACTGCGCCCTCCACAGAGCCGGAATGGGCCTGCTCAGCAGAGCAAGCCACCTGGAGAGGGGCTCTTCACAAGACTGTGGAGTGGCAGCTGCCACCTGCCCCTCAGAAAGGAGGAAGTAAAAGGGTAAACACTCTGCCTTCCTTTCCAGCTACCTTCTGGTTCTGATGATGCCTTGTCAGTCAAATCCAGTGAAAAGGCAGAGGGCCAGCCACTGATGTGTACCCTACCCAGGAGCTTCCGGGGACTCAGGCCTGGGCAGTGAGAAATGGCGAGCAACCTAGAGAAGCAAAAGAAAGCCAACGAGACTGATATTCCAGAATGTACATTGGGATCCATATGAAAAGGGAAAGCAGAAAGGTGTGGGGACCAGAGAGTCAAGAAACATACTGAAACAAGAAGTTCTTGGCAAGAAAGTGGAGGACAATCACATCTCAAGTAGAGGAATGTAATTAAACCATCTCTTAGCACCTACGGAGTAGAAGAGACAGGAAATCTGATATGTGCTGGAAAAACAGCAGCCATACTAAAGAGTCTTTGGAAAACACCTCGTACTGTCAGGATTGTAACCCTTGCCTTCCCATCTGAACACGGGGCTGGAGAAAGAACCGGCTCCTTGAGGGAAAGAATGGGTTGACCACAGGGAGGAGCCCAGGACGAGGACTGTTTGATGAAAAACAAAGCAGAAATGTGTGTGTGGGCAGCAGAATTGGTCTCAGGAGTGTCTTTAAGAGATCTGTATTTATCAAGAAGGAAGAAGAGAAGATGTGTTGGCTATTAGACAGGGACGTAAGAAAGAAAAGTCTGTGTATGCCAGAATGTGAATAGTGGTTGTCCAGGTGAGGAATGAGTTGCTTTTATTTATTTTATTTGCTTTCTTGTGTTTTCTAATTTTTATAAAGTCTGAGTTGCGTAAGTGATGGGAATAGATTTAAGTAACAAAGTTAGTAATAGCTTTGTGAAACATTAATCACGGAGCAGAATGGGAACTGATGGCATCTACAACCTTGTGCTATTTCTTTCCTTTGCTTAGCTTCTCCTCCTTGTCCCGCCTCTTCTCTGTCTTCTGCCTCTGGGCTCTGTTCCTGACTTGTCTGCCTGGGGGAGTGACTGACTGAGTCATTCGCAGTGGCGAATCCGGGAGATGACCCGGGCTCCGCTGAAAACAAGATGGTGGTCACAATGTTTCAGTTAGAGGCACCCTTTGGGAACATTCTCTGCCTTCTACCAAGAAGCTGAATGGGGACCAGAAAGTGATCTTTCTTGGAAATTGGTACTTAGGCTACCTTCCTAGGGTTGCCATAGCAAATGATCACAAACTGGGTGGCTAAGCACAAACATTTATTGACTCAGTTCAGGAGGCCAAAAATCAGAAATCAAGGTCGTATTAGGATTGGACCCCTCAATGGGCATTTGAAAATCTGAGTTCAAAGGAAATAAGGAATTGGCAACCCTTGAATTGGAAACAGGACCTTGTTGGAACATTGATAAGAACAGGGATGCTGGGTGTAGGGTGTCTCGGGGGATAGAAGCCTTTCGGGAATGTGTTGAAAAGTGACTTGCAGCAAGGTGGTGGTGGGGCGACTAGCCTCTTCTAGGTGTGTATATTATAGAGCACATTACACTCTGGTTTCCACGCCTGTCTCTCCAACTACCAGGCAGCCTTGGGTCTTACTCATCTTCATACCCTCAGGTCTTAGAACTGTACACGTGACACAAAATAGATGTTCTCTAAACTGTTGAAATAATACTCCTTAAATGGGATCCTGGGTCCGACTGCCAGAGTAGCAGGTGCTGAATACATAGAATTGGGGGCATCACTTAAGCGCTTATTGTTTCTCTAGTATGGCAAATGGGAAAATTGCAAAGTTGGGAGAATACTATCAACTTCACAGTGTAATCGTGAAGATGGAATAAAATACCAAATGTGAAATCGGCAACTCACCATACAAACATGAGTTAGGGCTCTTGTGGCAGATGACAAAGACACCACCAGACTCCTGCTCTCTGAGACACCTGGCACGCTGTCCCCTGAAATTTTACTTGCAAAATCAGTTCAAACTGGCTTCAACACAGACACTTCCTCATGAGCTGAAAGTCAGCCAAAAGACGCTGAACAAAGAACCGCAGTAATCGTTAGCATCTCCAACAAGGCCACGTTTACCAAAGATGCTGGATCAGCCTTCTTGAGGGGGATCTTTGTACATCAGCTGGGAGGTTCCATCAGCAGAAGCTAAATGACATTCCCCAGGGGAACAAAATGGAAGTGTTTACCAAATCCATTCCCACCAGGGATTTACCAGTGAACTTAAAGGGAAAGACTCAGGGTATGCACTGGGCTAGGGAGGCATTAGAGGGCTGGCTTGCTGGAAAAGGTGCTAGGTGTTGCACTAGGACCTCATATCACTTTATTTATTCTTCAAAACAGGCAATTACCTGGTAATCATCCTTCTCATGTGAAAGCAGGGGAAACAGGTTTGAGAATGCATGCAGAGGGGTGCCCTGTTGCAAACAGCAGAGCCAGGAATTCAAACTCAAGTCAGTCTGTCTCAAGCCTGCGAGGTCAGAGGCAGGGCTGGGTGTGAAGGTTTGTTGGGGCTGAGAGCTTTGTCCTTTGTTCCTGGCATTGGGCCCCACCCTCAGCCCCCTGCTCTCCCGTGCTGCGTCTGCAGCCTCCCTGACCTGGTTTCAGGGTGATGGTGTGTCTCATCTTCCTTCCCCTCTCTGTGTGAGGACAGTCAGCTATTTGTCTGGGAGCCAAGGACAGCGAGAAGGGCTCAGGCTCGCTTTGCTTCCTGAGTGGGGAGGTGGCCTTGCTCTGTGGAAATGTCAGTCCAAGGGGGATGGATTTAGCTGCCCTCCCTAGTTGGTAGTGGGGGAGGCAGGCAGGGTCCTGTTGGCCAGAGGATGTAGGCTTAGCTCCAAAAGGGCTTTTGTCTGAGGCCGGGCCTCAGGCCAGAGTGACATTCTTTGGTAGAGGCTGTCAGGCCACCACTGAGTTGGGCACCTGCAAGGCAGAGAGGGAGTGAGGAGACCGTCTTTCTTCCAGAGAAGAGAGAGCCTGGAGGGTGAAATCTGCTGTTCGGGGCCCCCAGGGTTTTGAGGCCATGCCAGCAGGCACTTCAGGCTGGAGAAGAGGCGCCAAGGCCCAGACTGCCCGGAGATGTGGACGATTAACTTTTCAGCTTTTGTCAGGTCTGATCAAAATCCCCACAAGATGAAAGAAATCCCGTCCCTCTGGAACTGGTGCCTTAGGAGAATCCTAGGAAGACAGACCTCTCCGACAGGAAGAGTCCTGGGGAGTCTGCCGTGGCTCCCTGTGTGATGTCTGCCGTCTTCAGTGGTGGAGGCCGTTGTGGCCACCCAGGCCCTACTGCAGGTGGGTGTGCCTGTGCCTGATGCTGTGAGTGTGGATGGTGGCCAACACTCATGGCTGTCCTCTTCTCTGGAGAACTCCCCTCAGTTCTTGACAGCCATCTTCCCAGGGAGGTTACACGCCCCTCCTTCCTGAAGTGGCCTCCCCTGCAGGCAATTGGTGCAGAAGGGCCCAGAGGACGTACCAAATCTGGGGAGCAGTCCACATTCCGGGGCCCTGTGGGACCAGTGGCAACAGACGACAGGCACCACCTCTGTCCCTAGTTCCATCCTTGCTGGTCGTGCTTCCCTTGCTCCCTTCCTTCTGAAAGTCCTATTTCTGTATAAATCCTTTGCACAGAAATCCCTGTATTAGGTTCTTCCAGAAAACCTGACCTCAGGCATCCTTCCTTTATTAATGCATTTCCATTAAAAATTATTGAACATTCCCCGTGTCACAGATGTGTTTGGTACTTAGGGACTACAGCAGCAAAGCAAGTCAAGGTAGCTTGTAGTCTAGTGGGAGGAGACAAATATTAAACAGTTGCAAACATGCAGACATACCTATGATTAACATTTTGTATGGCTGGACGGTTCTGGTAATTCACTTCTTGCCCTCAGCTCCACATCTGTCCTATACTCAGCACTCTGGCGCTGGGGCTGGGCCACTGTGAGCTCCATTTTCCAGATGCCTTTTCCAGCCAAGTCTTCATTAGGTTCTGCTAAGAGGAGGCACTAGAAAGAGACTAGAGGGCAGAAAGGGAACAGAAGGCGCTCACTTTCTTCTTTCTCTTCTTGCTAGCTTCACTGCAGCTTCACTGCAGCTGAGTGGTGCCTGCTTCTCAGATGACTGAGCACCCACTCCCCCATAGCAGCGAGGGGCTCCCATCCCCAGTGCCAGCCCCACACCGCTTCTTCAGAGGTACCTGCAGCAGCTCTCAGCTCGTAGGTTCTGGAAACTTCACCTCTCGCCTTCTTTTGCTAGTCCCAGGATTGGCAACTTTGTCCTACTGTTATCACGCCTCTGTTAGCCTAGTGTCTTTTTGCTTAGTCCAGCAACCTGTCTGAAGATCCTTCGTGTTAAACTCCCTCTGTGCTTCTGCAGTCGCACCCGGATCTGATCCATACGAGGCGTATTCAGCCTGGACCAGTGGGGCAGCAAGGCATCGCAGGAGAAATGCACTCAGACCTCAGACCTGCAGGATCAGTAAGAGTACATGGTGGGGGCGGGGCCGTCGGAAGGAACAGAACCTACAGGAAACCATAAACACAAAGTCTCTGAAGCAGAAACAGAAAAACCTCTGTGGCAAAAGTGATTGCTCTAGAAAAAAGGAGGGCAGTAAGGGTCACATCATGCTCACCCTGAAAAGACAGGGAGCCATTCAAGAATGCTAGACTGCAGAGTGACACGAGTGACTGTGTACAGTAAGGACAGAAGCTGGCTGGCTGTCCTCCCGTTTCACTACCCTTCTAGGGTTGAACAGTTCTTGCCTTATGAGGCGGTCCACTCCATTGTTAGAATTCTTTCTTATTAGAGGTAGTGCAGCAAGGGCTATAATCAGCTTACACACAAATAAAAAGAGACAAAGGTGCTCCTTTAGGGTATGTGTAATCCCACCACATGGTTTAGCTGAAAGAAAGCATCTTTGAGATCAAGAAGCATAAGTCATGCTTCCTCTCGCAAAAACAGCCAAGATGTCTTTGCATGAAGCACAAAATGCGCAGCTATTTGCAGCAGCCTTGAGGGTGGTTCAGTCTGCCTTTGGAGTCAGACAGACCTGAGCTCACGTGTCATCTCTAGTTTCGAACTCGAAAACAGAGTCTAGGGTCTCTGAATCCCTGCCGCCTCACCTGATCATTCAGGATAATGATATGTATCTCCCAGGCCTCTTGGGCACATAAAACTTGGTTATACTCTCACAGAAACTGGTTCTGTGCTGGGCTGTCTGGGGTTGACGCCTCTGGCTTCCAGTGTTGACACTTACTTATGATCTTGCTCCTCGATGGTTCTCCTGACATGGCGATTGCCTTGGATGGAAGATTAATGTGGTGTCAGGATTGAGGAAGCACATTTCCTGGAGTCAGCTTACACAAGGCCACAGGAGCAAATTTCCCTGTTGCGTTGTTACCTGTCACTGTGTGATTACACATCAGGGCCCACTTCCCTGTTCTGCCCACTCTGTATCCACACAACATATGCAGAGAAAAGTGGGTGGTGACTTGGACAATAACCCACATTCACCTGTGGCAAGCTGGGCTGGGCATTGGGAGTTAGCCGTCCTTAATTTGTTGGGCCTGGATGTCCTATGATGCTACCTCCTCGTTCTTACCCAATCAGATCATTCTTCTGTCATTCAGCATTTACCTATTTTGTGCCAGTTCTGTGATGAGAACACACACATGCCATTTTACGCTCCCTAAACAACCACGAGGTGTGCGCTTTACCACCCCATTGCCATGCGTGAGTGATGGGGTGAAGATTACTTAAGTGTCTCATGTCTTCTTGTACAAGCAGAGTCCATTCCGAATCACAGGTCTGACTCCCCAGCGGGCATTTCGACCATGCTGCTGTGTGTGTTCAGGCTTGGGAGGGTTAAGAACCTGCTTGCAGCCCCGCAGCTGTGAGGAGCCTCGGCCTGCCCCAGGGTGGAGCTCCTTGTAAAGAACCCAAAGCCTGCTCTTTTTCTTCACTGCACCACGCAGTGCCATTCAGCCTGCAGATGTGCGCCTCAATCACCCGAGCCCTCTACAACAGCCACTACATAGCAGGCATTGTGCGGGAGGACGAAGGTCCATCCTGAGCTGCAATTTTATGTTCCAGGATCCGAGGGGATCATGTGGATCTGTTCAGGGAGAGGAAGTTCCAGACTCCCTGCAAGAGAAACTGCACCTGCCGAGGGCTCCTTTGCAGGGTGGCGCCAGTTCCTGTGAACCGCGGCATGAACTGTCTGCGGGGTAAGATGTGTTAGTTAACAGCATCCGTGTGGCTGTAAACTGCAGTCCTGTATCCATGGACAGAAACACAGAGGCAGGAAAAGCCTTGCTTACTCAGCCATCCAGCCACTGGAACCTCTGCTTGAGAGGTTCTCTGCAGGGACCTCTTTGTCTGCTCTCAGAGGCTTGAATTTCATTTATCAGGGGAAATCGGCAAAAAAGTATTCGCCCAACACGGAGCCACACAGGAGAGCAGACAGATGGCCTGTGAAAAGGAGCATTGACCTTGGCATTCAAAGACTGGGCCACCAGGCCTGCGCTGTCCCTGATCGTGCCCTCAGTTTGGGTTTAGGTCTGAGAGTCGCCTGGGCTTTCGCTTTGTGTGCTTCTGGTCTGTGCTCCAAATCTGGTTTTCCTCCCCCTCATGAGTGTCAGACTGAACTCTGAGTGATTAGGTTCTTCCATTTGACCCCAGAATCCTCCTATGGCAGCTCTTTTGGGTCAGCGCAGGTCCCTTCTCTGGTTCTGGCCCTATAAAGTGAGTACCTGAAAAATGGGGAAGTATTTTAAATGCTGAGGTTGTATGACGCCCCTGAAATTAAGCCAGGTCTCCTTGGTTTGGTTGTGTGCTCCACACTCAGCTGGGTGAATGCACACTGGTCACATGTGCCTTGTGGTCTTGAGGGTAAAAAGAATCACCTTAGGCCTGTGTTTCCCGGAAACTGCCCCTGAGCCAAGGCTTGGAGCAGAAGCAATTCCTTAAAAAAGCCTTCCCGGAGAGATGCATTAGAAGAGGAGGCAGCGCGCAGGGAAGGGGAGGATAGGCAGACAAGGGTGTGATCTCAGCCACAGACCCAGCCCACATTGTCACTACGGGAACTCTGATAACGATGGTCTTCAATTTATGGTAGTTTAACTCAATGGTTTTTTGACTTCAAGATGGGACCAAAAAAAAAAAAAAAAAAAGAAAGAAAAGAAAAAAAGACAGTACAAAAGCATACCCATACAGTCATTCTTCTTTTTCTCCTTTGGGATAGTATTCAATCAGTTCTGTGATATATTCAAAACGTTCTATGAAATGGGCTTCGTGTTAGATGATATTACCTGACTGCAGGCTAACGTAAGCCCGCTGAGCACATTTAGTGTAGACTGGGCTAAGCTACGATGTTCAGTGGTATTTGCCATTATTGAATGCATTTCAGATTTAGGATGTTTTCAGCTTATGCTGGGTTGTAGGACTGTGCCGCCTCTCTCAGCTGAGGAGCATCTGTCTAAATCACACCTTGGACTTGCTGCAGCTGGAGTCAAAGGAACTGTCTGCTTGTCCCCCACCTGTGCATTACCAGAGGGCAATGCTCTAAACAGGAGCAAAGGTGGGATCAGTTAGCGGCAATGTCCACAGGACTGGGGGACAGGCACAGAGAACTCACAGGTGAAAGGGATTTGGGGGGTTCTGGATGACCAACAGTGACGACCACGATTTCATCTCTATTAACCATCTCTTAGATCTGATTACCAAAAATGTTGCAAAAGTAGGAGAGGGGAGAATTTAGCTCAGCAATGTTTCTTTGGCCAAATCCAAATTGCTGACCTCCTGTCTTTCTTCTGAGTCCCAGATTCTCATGGGCCCAGCTGGCTCCTGGTTCCACTTCGATATCAACTCAAACAAAATCCACTTAGATTGATCTGCGGCAAAAACAAAGCAAAACAAAAGCACAGCCAAAAAGGAATGATTTCTGCATAATCTGTTTTTTTTTTCCTGGATATAGGCACATCTGCTTCCCTCCCAACATTGCTAATCATCCTAAGTGATGATTAGATGATGACAGAGCCTCCGATGAGCCTTCTTTGTACATTCCGAAAGGCTCCTCATTTCCTCTTCAGGAATATAGCTTCTCTACTCATCACTAGCGGACCAAGTTGCTACCTGTCCACATAATAAGGATGGCACAGCACGTTAGGCATGGAGAATTTTAAATTTTAAAAATGCCATACAGGTAGCCCACTAGAACTTGACTTTTAAGTACGGGAGTACAATCTAATTGTTTTTTGCTTATCAAACATAAACAAAACTCTCCTCCCCAAAGCGCCAAATTTTATACCAGTGATTGTCAGCTGGGGTAATTTTGCTCCCAACCTCCTCCCCCTGGGGGGTGTTCAGTAATATCTGGAGATGTCCTAAGGGGAGGGAAGGAGGGAAGGAATGTGCGACTGGCGTCTAACGAGCAGAGGCCAGGATGCTGCTCAGCCGCCTGTAAAGTGCAGAGTGGCCCCCAAGGAGGAATCACCCAGCTCCGCATGTCAACAGGGGAGAGCTGGGAAACTTGCACTTGACTGTTTCAGTTTGATGTGAATTTTGCATTGGCTGTCCGTATCTAGGCCTGTTTTCTGTAGTTTTGAACTTTCAAAATCTCGGTGCTGAAATAATTTTGAATACTGGGTTAGAGTAAGGTGCTGTGTATCGACTCTACTGCTAAATTAATGGCACAGCAGTTCACTGGGCAGGGCCGGATTCCCTCCCTCCAGGTTTTCTGGGTTCCTGCCTCCTGCTGCTGAATAGCACGGTCACACTCGGACCTGAACCAAGGCACAGGCATGAGCTGTGGCGACTGTACTGAACATCTTACTGATTTTGTCTCGGAATTTGTGTTTAGATCGTGAAGACTGAAGGCCTTAGAGCATCGGCTGGTACAGTCCTACCTCCTGCCCATCCCCGCCTGGCCCACCTCTCCAGCCCCATCCAGTGACCGCTGCTGCCCTCCTTCTGGAGGGTCCCAGAGTGGGTGTGGGGAGGAAGGACGAGGTGTGTCTCTTGTGGCCCGAGTCAGGGGCGCCTCATGGGCTGTGAGGGCTGCGGTCACCTCAGAAGCATCCCCAATGGCTCCTGGAATGGGCTATGAACTGTCAGACAGAAATGCCATGATGGGTGGAGAGAGAGAGAGGGAGATGGCAAGAAAGGGAAAAGATTCTTCTCCTGAATTCTGAACAGGAGGCCTCACATTTTTATTGAGCCCTGAGCCCACAAGTTTATGCAGCTGGCCTAGCTGAAAGAGGCAGCTGTCACCCACTGTCCCTCCTTCCTTCTAAGCAAAACTTCCCAGCAGAGTTTGGAGGTTCTTCTTTGTCCCGGATTCATGATGTCTCCCACAGCAAAGCTTTTTTGAAGGAAATGTCAGACCAGATCAGACACATTTATCATGTCCCAAGACACGTTTGTGTCCTTCCTAAATTCATATCTTGAAGTTCTTACTCCCAATGTGGGGGTACTAGGAAGTGGGGCCGTTGGGAAGTATTAGGTAATGAGGATTTAGGTAATGAGGCAATGAAAGGGATTAGTGCCCTTATAAAAGAAACTCCACATCAGGTATGGGTGATACATGCCTATAATCCCAACACTCTGGGAGGCTGAGAGAGGAGGATCACAAGTCTGAGCCCAGCCTTAGCACTCGGCAACTTAGTAAAACCCTGTCACAAAATAACAATTAAGAAAGGGCCGGGAGGGGTCGGAGATTTAGCTCAGTGGTAGAGCCCCTGCCTAGCAAGTGGAAGACCCTGAGTTCAATCCCCAGCACCCTCCCCTCTGAAAAAAGGGCTGGGGTTGTTGCTTGGTGCAAAGGTCCTGGGTTAACTCCCCAATGCTGGAAAAAAAAAAAAAAAAAGAAAAGAAAAGAAAGAAAGAAACGAAAAGGAAAAAAATTTTAGACAGCTAGCTCCCCGGTTCTTTTGCTAAATGAAGACAACATAATGGCTGTCTGTGGATCCAGGAAGTGGATCCTCACTACACCCTGAAGCTGCCAGGATCTTGGTCTTGCACTTTTAGCTCTAGAACTGAAAGCAATACATTTTCGTGATTTATAAGTCACCCAGGCTCTGGTGACTAGCATATGGTATTCCTGTAGTAGTGACCCAAATAAACAAAGACTTGTATCTTTGAGCTACTTATTAATACCAAAATTATTAAAGAAAAATGAAAAGTTTATAAGAATAACAAGAGCTTGGATTCTCTTTCACACAGTTGTGTCTAAGTAGGCAAGTCTCAAGCTACTGGGCTTCTTTGCTGTCCCGTGATTGCCTTTGGCATGTCTGGACCAGGCCTTGTGTGACTTGGAGAGAATTTTCTTGCAAGGCACTTGGTGGAATGCTTAAAGGTGGACAGCAGGGACATCTCCAAGCTAGGAGGAGCAGCTGTATTTTGTGCCTATCTGCTAATTATGTTTGCATATGGGAGAATGTCTTCTCACACTTGGCGTTCATTATAACATTCCTCCCGGGAGTGAGGCTGTGGGGGAGTGACCTACAGCATCTCCCCCGCTGTGGTCATTGGAGGCTGCCGGTGTTTACCAGAGTGTTGAATGGCTGACTTGGCTTTGATCATGTCTCACTGGCAGGCAACAATATTATTCTGTTTTATAGATTAAGTTCCCAAGCCTTGGTAAGAAGTTAGGAAATTTATTCCTGTCATATGATCAGTGAATAGAAGAAAAAAAAACCTGAGTTCAGTCTAACCGGCTCCAGGGGATGAGCTCCTGCCTCTATCCTTCCACCTGTGTCGCTGTCCTCACAGACCTCCAGTGCGCCTGTGTGTGTGTGGCCCATCGGTGACCAAGGACCCTAAATGGCAGTCTCAGCCCCTCTGTCTCAGGTGCTGCAAGGCCACCCAGTCAAGGGGACAGTGGAGACCCAAACCTACCCTGTCTCTGGTCCCTCAAACTTGGTCAGACTTTGTCCAGAGTGATTGGTGCTTTATCAACTTAATCTGCCCACTAGGGGCACATTTTTGAATTCATAGAAAGGCACACAATAGACAAATAGCTGTCTAGTGTACACAGGGCTGTTTGTTTCTTTGGCTTCTTTGTCTTCCTACTGGTTATTGTCAACCCTTGGGAGCCTAGGGCACCCCTGCCCCGCCACAGCAGAACACTCTTATAAAGAAGTCACACCTTTGACCCTTAGGCCAATAGACAGGAGGGTTGGGCTGGGGATTTAGCTCAGTGGTTAGAGTGCTTGCCTTGCAAGCAGGAGGGCCTGAGTTAGATCCCCAGAACCAAGAAAGAAGGAAAGAAAGAAAGAGAGAAGGAAAGAAAGAAAGAAATAGAGGGTTTCTTAAAGTGTGGTCCAAGAACCATCCGTTAGAATAATCTGGGAGGTAGTTAACAATGTGGAATTCTAGACCCTGTTCAGAGTGCCTGGAAATCTGCATTTTGACAAGCGCTGAGCCTGCCTAAGTTTTCACAAGTCCTCTCAGTGCTCCCTGCTGACCGCTCTGTTGTAACTCTGGACTCGTTGTCACCCAATTCCAAACCAACTCCTGCTTCTGGGATGGATCCCCTCCATGTACCTTCACTCTTCCATGCTTGGTGGTTGGTGGGCCTGACCACTCTGGTTTTCCCACTGGACCCTCCATGCAGCTGGTACCTTTCCTGTTTTGTGTCATCTTGGGTGGGACCCTTGCTCTGGGGAGAGGGCGATTCTTACACACTCTAGGCCTTAGCTGGGTGCTCCGCACCTTTGCCCTTCCCTCGCTAATCCTCAGATCCCTGGACCTCTCTAGAACCTCCCTTCCAAGCCACCCTGCCCCCGCCAGCCTGGCCAGCACCCTGGTCTCACAATACCCATCTCTGTGACGTCTTCAGAGCCCACCTTGGTCCTGAGCATGGAGAGCCAAGGCACAGAGCCTAGAATGTGAACGCCATCTGGACATCTCTGGTCCTTCTCAGGAGTCCTTGGCTGTGTCTGTCCCCCACCTGCTGCAGTCTGTAGCTGGGGAAATGTGGGATGTTCTGGGTTTCTGGTTTGCAGATTTTAGGAACTATAGGGAAACCTCAGTTCTCATGTGTGACTCATTCAGAGCAAATGTTCCAGCTGAAAATATCTTTTATAAAAAGCAAGTTAAAGAAAGCAGCAGTAAAGAGTTGGGTGTTCACAGTGTAGGGTTCAGCACTACACTGGGTGACCCCCATGGGAGCTCAGAGCGCAGCTGCTCTTCTTGGGAGAAATGATTTCATCAGGACGATGCTGAGCCACTGTGGTACCAACATGGGATTTCAAGGGTTGTTTAGGTTGTATTTCATTTGGTCCTCATAGAAAGTTAATGGCTGATATCTACACTGCTGTTAGGAACTGCTCGAAGACTTTCATGGATGTCATTCTTTACCAAAACAGGGGAGTTAAGTAACTTGTCCAAAGTCACACACTTGTGAGGAGTTTAGTCAGGCTTCAAAATCTGGGTGCTTAACAGCAAGTTATAACTGACCCAGCGTAGGAAGGCACATTTTAATATCCCCATTTTCCATATAAAACATCTGAAGATGAGAAAAGAAGTGACTTGTCTGGGCAAATCACTATCACCCTTTTAAGACGTGGCTTAGGGTAACAGGGCACAACACTTGAGTTTTAGTGGACATGTTCTTAAGGCCAAAGGGAGAATACTAAAAAGATTGAGGAAGGTGGGTATGGAAACTCAGGTTGATAACTTCCAGGGTCAAGGAAAAAAACTCATTTCTTGCTAATTTGACTGATACTTTGCATTTTTCCAGCACTTATTGAGAATGAATTAGGTTCACACCAATACGTGTTTATTCAGCCAAATTATTGTTCTAGACATGGAAGATATGAATACATAATCCTTGACTTAAATTTCTCATGGTTTAATGGGGGAAGAGAGAGACAGAGGTAACATATAGCCAATGGCTTGTATGCTGTGTGGAAATTATATTAAGGGTATTAGGCGTTGTAGAAGAGGCAGTGTGAGGAATCTAGAGAGCAGGAGTTGGAAGGTATTAAAGGCAGATTTCTAGAGAAATAGTGTGTAAATTTAAAATTGTGAGTAGCAGTTTGCCAGTCAAACAGGGGTAAAGGACAGCAGCTTCTATCTATCAGATAGCTACTTATCGCATGCCATTTACTCACCAAGAATAGCTAGGCAGAATGGATTACAAATTAAACAACAACCAAACAGAAAAACAGCTGTTTTAAGAGTTTGGAGAGTAATCAAGGCAACGAGGACTTAAGAGGCCAACATAGTTGATCAAAGGGAAGTACAGAGATAAGAATTCAATATTTTGCATAACTTTCTCCCCTAAAGACATTTGTGGGTTATCAGAAAAGAGGCTGAAAAACCTACCAGAAGGTGATTGTTAAAATTCTAAGAAAGTAAGCAAAACTTTTGACAATCCCAAAGTACCGGGGGAATTCAGGGCCTGCCAAAAAGGAAAAGCCCTGCTAAACAGACCACACGCTCAACAAGATCACTGGAAGATCATGTTCTAGACTAAGGGCACCCAGAAATAGATGTGGTCTTACAAGAAAAAACTCACCTTCAAATCATCTCAATTTCAGATTTTATGAAGCTGAATTATTCCTACATGAACTGCTTTAGAGAAGAAAAGTAAATCCACTTTGGAGAAATAACATTATCAGATTCTGCACAACTTTGTAAGAAAATACCTAGTCTTTAATAAAAAAAAACCAGCAGATATTCCAATAAGACAACCAAAAAAATCAAAGCCCCAAAGAAAAGTCACATAATAGAAACAGATGTACGTGCAATCCAGACTTTGAGGTCAACACAGTCATTCAACTAACTATGAGTAATGTTTTCGAGAGAATGACGGCAAGGTGAAGAATTTTACCAGAGAAATGATTCGGGGGAGGGGGATCAAACAGAAACTCTAGAGCTGAAAATCCAGTAATTGAAATTAAGAATTTAATACATGGGCTTAACAGCAGATGTGATATGTCAAAAGAGAAGACTGGTAAACCTGAGGGAGAATGGTAAGAAATGCCCAGATTTAGGAACAGAGAAAAGACTATGCAAAGTGCAGAAAAGAAATAAAGGAACATGTAGAACATGGAAGTGTATCTTCATGGGAAATTCCTAGACATTGGTGTACTGAATTGAAGCATGAATATATTCGTAGCTTTGTTAGATAGTGCCAGATTCCTCTCCATAGTGACTGTTAATAGCTACAAAGCACTAAATTTAAAGAAACTGTGGAGCAAAACTTTTTCTTTCAGAAAGAATTGAAGCTAGAGAATAATACAGGTATGTATTTAAAGTGACATGTTGTTTAAAACAAACTAGATTTTTAAACAAAATAGAGTTGCCCTAGAAATCCTATAACTACTTAAAATATCTGTCAAAAACTAAATGAAATGAATGATTTGGGGACCAACAATAACTGAAAATTCATCACTAAAAAACCTGTGCAAAAAGTAATAAAGACTTTTTCAGGTTGAAAAGAAGCTTGATATAAAAAAGCAATAAAGAACTTTAAAAATGATAAATATGTCAGTAAATATAGATGATTCTTCTTCTTATTTTTTAAAAAAGAGAATAGATTATTTAAAGAAAAAATATATTGTAGATGTTATCATTTGTGTGCAAGTATCAGGTATGATAACAAAAGCAGGAAAGAGAGAAATTAGGTGGGAAATTAAAACACCATCTCAGAATCTCCTTACACCGCGCATTGAGTTTTACAGGATGACCTAAAGATGGGATGTTTCTGTCAAAGAGACATTCTATAAAGCCTGGAGAAGCACTCAAATATACTCAATAATCCAGAGAAGCCAAGAAGAGAGGAAAAAAGAGCAAAGAACAGATGGAATAAACAAAATAGGAATAACAAGAAAGTTGACTTAAACCCAACTACACCAATAATTACATCAAATGATGGAAGTGCTGCAATTAAAAGGTGAGTATTGCCAACAGTTTTGGAAGCCCAGCAAAATAGCTATGGTTTTAAAAATTGTCGATATCAAGTATAGGCAAAAATATGGAGCATCTAGAATTCTCATATATTGTTTGTTGGGGTATAAAGGAGTAAAACCATTTTGAAAGACTATTTGGAAATGTCTGTTACAGTGAAATATATATATTTCAGAAAATTCAGCAGTTCTGCTCAGTAGAAATGCATACATGTATTCACCAAAAACAAGTACAAGAGTGTTCATAGAAACAACTTTTGTAATAGGCAAAGCCTGGAAATATCTGCTATGGTTCAAATATGGTTTGAGTGAATCTCCCAAGCATTCAAGCATTCATGTATTGAACTTTAACCTCTATTGTGAGGTATGAAGAGGGTGGAGACTTAATATATATGACTGTGGTGTTTCAGAGCTCCTATGACTGACTGCTGGTGACTTTATCCATGAGCCAAAATAAATCTTTTTATTTATAAAGTACACAGCCTCAAGTAGTTCATTATAGCAATTGAAAAATAGATTAGTAATGTACCATTAAAATAATAAACAAATAAATAAATTAATTAAAATAAAAAAGAAAAATAGATTAGTAACACTGTCCATCCATGTTTCTATTAACACTAGATTGGATAAACAAACCGTGGCACATTTATACAATGGACTATTATACTTCGACAAAAATAAACAAATTCCCACCATGTGAGACAATATGGATGAATCTTACAAAACAACATGAAATTTATGTATGTATATGGTTCCATTAAATAACATTCCAAAATTGGGAAAAATCTAACCAAAATGGAACAAAATCAGAATGCCGACTGCATTTTAGGGGCAGGAGGGAGAGTCTGGGGTACTGGTGATATTCTAACCCCTGACTTGTGTGGTGGTTACCTGAGTCTGTCGATTCTGCAGAAATGCACCAAGCTGAGCATGGAGGATGCGTGCACTTTGTTATATTCATTCCATCTGCCATTGAAATGTTTCCTTTAAAAAATGGAGGTAAATAGTATTGCAGGCAGAGGAGCTACATGACACAGGCATATCATGGAAATAATAAAGTGTGTGGAAAGCTATAAGTAACTTGATGCTATTAAAGCATAAAATGTGAGGCAAGTATAGAAGGCCTGAGGTTGAAGATAGTGCGGTGGTGAGATAATGAGGTGCCTGTGTGTCACATGAGAGGGCTTAAATTGTCTTCTGAGGATAGTTAGGAAGCAGCAGAAGATTCTAAGCAGGAGGGACTATAATAACAATTAAATCACTTTTTAAAATCCTTATGTCAATTTGTGAGGGGGTCAATAGACCAGGAAGACTAAATTGGACGCCTGCGCCGAGATTCAGATGAGAGGTGATAGGAGCTTGGATCGGAGCGGTGCTTGCGGGGATATAAAGAGAACCTACCTTGAGAAATATTTAGGAGACAATATTGGCAAGACTTCATTGCACGTGGGAGGTGAAGAAAAACAGAGTTAAAGATAATTCCTAAGTTTTAACACACGACCCCGGGACGGGCGGCTGTACCAAGTGAGACGGAAGATTCAGGAGTTCAGGGGTAGGACAGAAGGCGATCTGTGCGGGCAGCGGGGACAGGGTTACCAGATAAGGCTGCACTCAAGTCAAGGGCATGCTTTGGGAGTTATTTTGGGGTCTCCTGTTTCCCGGATTGATGACCAATTTAAGTGCCAGGTCTCTGAAGTTCTCTACAATTACCGTTTGGTTTTCTCGCCTTTTCTGGTCATAGCGCACATTCGAGACACAAAGCCGTGGTTGTCAGCCGCAGACCCGGCAGCACCGCTGCCCCGGGGTCTGAAAGACTTCATCGCGCTTTGCTCTGCTGCTCTGGACAAAGGCCGTCTTATATACACTATCTATTTCGGTCATTTTATGAGCGCTGTGGAATATTTTCAAGCTATCCCTTTTAAGCATTATCTCTTGGCAGTCAGGAAAATAGATCCATTGCAAGTGCTGGGCTTCTGAAAAGGGGTTTAAAAATAGCTCAGGGCGCTAGGCAGCTGCAGCTATTGGGAAATTGAGCCCTTCACTTGCACTTTTGCCGGTTTCCATTTCAATCTTGCAGCTGGAAACCAGTAGCTCTTCCTCTGATGGGAAGAGATGAGAAGGAGGAAGGCGGGGAGCACACACCAACCCGCACATGCTGAGAGGCCCCAGGGCTACAAATAATGGGCATAGGAACTTGAGCTTGAGGAGCCTGTCCAGGACAGCGTTGTATTTGGAAATGAAAAGAATGAGCCTGTTGGTTTTGTCATGCAAATTATAGGAAGCAAATTGGATAGAATCCCCTTGGCTGGCAGGGACAGACAGCAAACATGTCAGCTGATAACACACGTGTACAGGCACTGATGGCCGTACATGTCATACAGGCCGTACAACAGCGCCATAATGTAGATGTTATTGCCATGCCCATCTTCTAAGTGTGAAAACTGAGGAGAGGCATGCTGAGGGACCTGCCCCAAGTCCCAGAGCAGGGGAGTTGGGGACGAGGGGTCGAAACACAGTCAGCCTCCAAAGCCCTGCTCTTGACCAGTGAGTCCTGCACACCATTGTGCTAGTGGGGGTATGTGAGATTTTGATGTTTCCCGAAAGGGAGCAAAAAGGGATTTTTATGTTTCTCCTTCCGTTTTCTGCTTAAAAGCAGGGATACCCAGGAAAAAAAAAATGCACAAATCCCCACTCTGCCATGAGGCCGCTCAATATATTTTTGCTCAGTAAATGAATGACAGCACTTTAAAGGAAGACCCTCAGCCTCTTTGAGACTCCATTTCTTCATGTGTAAAATGGGTATAACCACATCTTTCGGCAGGCAGCACACAATTTTCTGTGATGGTCACGTAAGATAATAAACTACTTACATACTTACAGTAAATGCTTTGGAAATTAGTTCAGTAGTTAATTCAACCTACTGTGTGCTGGATATTGTTCTAGATGCTGGGGAGGTATGAGTAACTGAGGGAAATGAACTCCCTGGTTGTGTTCTACTGGAGGAGATGGGAAGTAAACAGGACATCTAACATCTAGGTAAAACTTTCAAACTACATTATAGTGGTATACAGCCGTCCCTTTGTGTCACTAGGGGAATGGGCCCATGATGTCCTCACAAATACCAAAATCCAGAGGCACTGAAATCTCTCTGTAAAACGGCGTGGTATTTGCATATAACCTAGGCACATCTTCCTGGATACTTTAAATTGTCTCTAGGTTCCTTATAATACCTAATACAATGGACATCATGTAAGCAGTTGTTATACTATAGTTTTGATTTTTGGTGCTGGAGTTGAACCCAAGGCCTCAAGCCTGCTAAGCACATGTTTTACCACTGAGTCATACTCCCAGCCCCTATACTGTATTTTTTGGGAAATAATGACTAGGAGGGAAAAACCTATACATGTTTAGTATAGACACAATTTTTAAGAAAACACAGTTTCAACCCATAGTTCATTGAATCCAAGGTATGGAATCTGCAGATATGGAAGGCCAAGTGTATATATTTAGATGATAAGGCTTTAAGAAAGAAAGAAAAGTAGAGCAAGGTAAGGGTGATGGGGGTGGGGATGGTTGGAATTTAGAATCAGGTGTTTAGAACAGGCTTCACTGGAAAGGGACGTGTATTGACATTTTAAAGTGAAGGAGGTAGTCCTGTAGACATGGGGGCTATAGTAGGAATGAGCAGAAAGGCTTCCTGGAAAGCAGTGATGCTGGGCTGCAGGGCTTGAAGGGGATGGAGACCCTTGGAGGGTTTGACACGCCTGCCATGTTTTAAGGGATCCTGCTGGAGGCTGCACTGAGATGTAGGTGGTGAGGACAGAAGCGGGGACATGCGACCAGGCTATTTCAGTAACCTAGCGGAGATGTTGGGCATGTTGCCTTCTGTGTACATTTTGAAGAAAGAGCCAAAAGGAAATGATGAGGTAGGTAGTAAAGCTACAGAGTGTGCATTTGCGTATCCATGTGAAGAAAGTGTGCCAGGAGGAGGGAATACTCAAGCAGGTCCAACATTATTGACAGGTCCAATCAGAGGAGGGCTGTGACTGTCTATGACACCTGGCACTGTGGATCTCACTTGACACAAGTCATCTCAGAGGAGCAGACCAAAAGAGGTTGATGGGTGCAGGTTGCTAGCATGCTGGTCAAACTGCTTTCTCCTAATTTTACTTTGAACTTAGGCACAACACAAGGAAGCTCTCTTTGGGTACGATCTTTACATTTCTGGGACTCTTTGGTCATTATTTTGTTTGCTTGCCCCATGTCCTTTGAGCAAAATATACATAGTCATAAAACAAAGACACATAGGACAATAACAACCAAAGATTCTGTGACAGTAACAAAACTTCCTGGTGTAAATACACCAACCACTGGGCATCTGATGTGGTCCTGTGCTTCTCCACATTCCCCAATGAAAAGATGATCTAAATAGTTTTGTAGAACATTGTATACTAGTGCTGTGTAGCATTTTGTATAAAATTTTAGGTTTTTAATAGTACTAGGTCCATGGTTTGTAGTCATAAGCATAGAAAGAAAGTCAGTGACAAAAATTTTTGTCCATTTTGTTACTTCCAGCATAGAGATACTGTAAATATTTTGTTACATATAAGTATTATATTTTCTTTGGAATGATTGTAGATTGGACTGTGTTTTTATGTTAAGTTTACACATGCTCATTATTAATGTTGTAGAAATGTGTTTATTTTGTGTATTAGTTACCCTTCCAGAGTCAATGGTTTGTAAGAGAGCAGATTTAATACAGGACATTTATAAGTCACAACATGCACCCATAAGCCAAATGCAGGAAGAGTGCTGAATGTCTGTCTAGGCACTAGAGACCCAAATGATCCAATCAAGGGCTTGGAGCCCACAGCACTGTCCATGTATGTCCGTGTCTGCAGATGATGGCCGAAGAAATCTTTACTGGAACCAGGATATTATGCTCACAGCAGAGATGAAGACCAGAGATCCCCCAAAGCAACAGCAGCCATCCTCGACGACAGCAAGGCTCCGAGCTCCTTCCTCAATGAGAACAACTAAGTTCCTTTCAGGAGAACCAGCCGTAGCAGAGCTTCTCCTGGGAAACAGCCAGCAACTAGCTTCTACTCCCATTCTGTTTCATGTTGCATCCACAACAATCCTCAGGTGGATCCTCTACACCCAGAACCACACCAGCTCAGTCCAGCTGGGCATTTGGTTGACCACAATAAATCCACCACATTTTTGTTGATTATGTATTCTGCAACATTGCTTAACTAACTTCTTAGTTCTACAAGGATTTTTGTTTTTATGTTTGTCAAATTCTTTGGGATTGTCTACATACATAATTATGTCATTTGCAACTAAGAATAATTCTCTCTCTCAATGTGTATGTCTTTATAGTTTTCTTACTTTATTGCATTAGCTAGAATTTGTAGTAGTAAGTTGAACAGATCTCTGTCTTGTTCCCAACCTTAGAGAGAAAGTATTCAGGCTGTAACCACCAAATATGAGTTAGAGTTGTATTTTTTTTAAATGCTTTTTATAAAGTTGAGATATTCCTGTTCCTAGGTTGGGGGATTGTACTTTGTTTTCCCAAGTTTGCTATGACGATTGTAGATGAAACATAAGTAACAGTTTATGGCTGTTGTAGGCCCTCAAAGAATGTTCATAAGAGGAACCTCCAGACAACACTAAGGTGAATCATCACAACATACAACAAAGCCTTCCTAGACAAATGATCTCACATTTTCACTTCCAGGTACCTCTTCTGCAGAAATAACTGGCTCGTGTCTCAGGGACTTACATACTAGGAACCTCACTGCAGTTGTAGCTTCTCTAGAAATATGTGGGGAACCACCTGAATGTCCAAAGATTAGCGGCTAAATATTTATTGTGGTACCTCTGTATCCACTGCCAAACACCAAAATTTTACGTGTATCAGTATGGAGACAGTTTTAAGACACGAGGTTAAATGAAGAGAGAAAATTCAAAACGGTATTATTAGGTCTTATATTTATAAATGGAACAAATATAAACCTAGTTTTATGGACATTACCAATTCCCCATGATGAATATAATCATTGTACACTGCAAACGTGTTCTAATAAAAATTAAAAAATAAATGTGAAACTATATTTCACCATAATATATAAATGTACATTGAATAACTCAATCACGTACTGTAAATATAATTCTAATTGTGCAGGAAAAGGCCTAGAAGGGTTCAATATCTATCTATTAACATTAGACAATCCCAGGGAAGGGAATGAGATGGGTAGAGTGCAAGGAGGTACGAAAGAGAACTTTTAAAAACTCCATAAATACATTTGTTGTTTTAAAAAAGATTTCATAATAATAATAATGTTTGTTGACTACTTAGGTACCTAGGAAGACTATTGAACAGTGTGAAAAAATAAATTACAATTCCTAATGGTGAAATTTTAGGCACCAGTAAACAAATCGTGTCCATTTTCGCTGGTCTATGGGTCTCTTTCTGGCTTTGCTATTGTGTGATTTTGGACAAATTATTTTCCCTCTCTGGTCTCAGTGTCCTTTAGAATATCAATTGATAAGCTTTTTTTTAATTTTTAAAAATTTTATTGCAACAAAATACATATCATATTTACCTTTTACATCATCTTTAAGTATGCAGAGCAATGGCATTGAGTATATTTGCACTGTTGTACAACTGTTACCCCTGTCCATTTCCAGAACTTTAGCATCACGCAAAACTGAAACTCTGGCCCCATTAACCACTACTTCTGCAGCCCCCTTCCCAGCCACCAGTAACCACCACTCTCATTTCTGTCTATAGATGTTACTACTCCAGGAACCTCATCTAAGTGGAATCATCATCATATAGAATTTACCCTTTTGTGACTGCCTTGGGATAATGTCCACAATTTCATCCATGTTGTAGCCTGTGTTAGAATTTCCTTCCTTCTTAAGGCTGAATAATATTTCTTGGTACAGATAGACCTTATTTGGTTTACCCACTCATTCACTGATGGGCAGAAAGTAACTCATTTAACAGTCATGGCGGTTCTAAGGGTAGTATTTCATATATTGAAAGCTGTGTGCACATAGAGACCTGTATCATCATCATCTTTCCATGTCCAGGCCTAAGGAAGAAGAGACCATTCTTAACATTCATCATCTGATCTTTCTTTGCAAATGCATTTTGAATGTAGAGGCCTAATATACCAAACAGAAGAAAGTATGTCAACAACCCAACAATTTCTACCTGCATCCAGTTCAGCTCAAACATGTTCCAACTCAAGTCGAAGGCAGTGAACCAAGCCCATCAGTCACAGCCATACAACCTCTCACCTGAGTGGAAAATAGCCAGGTGGTTTTAGGTGACCCATAAAAGCTCGTGTGTGACCAGTGCTCTTGCAAAATGTTTCCCTGAGCATTAAGCCCAAATGTGGACAGCTGTCTGATAGTACAGGGCCTAGCTGGCCTCCAAGGAGACCACTGCTGATTCTCTAGAGTTCTGTGGGGATCCTGGGTCTTTGGGAGAACCATCCATGCGTGGTTTTCAGGGGAATCAGCTGCAGCTCTGGGCTGCGGCAGGAAGGTCAGGGCACTGGGGGAGGTGTAGGGCAGCACAGTGCAGCACACACCGGTGAAAGATGCGAAGGCCAACAGCATCTCAGACCACTCCGAAGGGCGCTGTCTGGACTTCTGCAGGACTGGCTCCAGCCTCCTGTGGCTCTGAGAAACTTTCTCTAGGAGCAGTACAAGATGTCACATGATTCTCTGATTTTATAGCCCATGAACTGCAAAGTCCATGTCCCGAGTTATAATGAGCAGCACATTACCCCCCAAAAAGCTTGGGGCCTATGTTCACAAGATTCCATTCAGCTCTGAGCCAGGCTCTAACTCAGAGGGGGAAGAATCCCCAAGGAGGGGAGGACGATGCTCAGGGCCGTTCCTGGCCCAAGTCTTCTCCACAGGTGGAAAGCAGAAGGTTGGCAGATGGCGTTTCACAGCCTGCACCCTTGCGCTGACCACTTGTGCAGTAGAGAGATGGGGACCTGGGTGAGCAACGAGATACGGACCGAGTCCTCAGTGCCACCCAGGCACGGCAAAGTCCCGCCAGGCTTAACCAATGCAGCACCTGGCATTTGCCAGTTACAAAACACTCGCAAAAATTGTATTGTCGCATTGCCTCCTTCCATAGAGCTCCTGCACCCCTTCTCCCAATTCTGGTTCATTTCGGACGCTGCCTAAAACCTGGGCTCAGAAATGAAGCCGGTGAAGTCTAAAGAGTGGCCAGAGAAGTGGCCACAGGCATTGTGACCTTGGAACAAAGCTGAGTAAGGTCGAGGGAGAAGGCGCCCGTCCCCACGGCCGGCCCTGTGCAGTTGCCCCTGAGCTGTGGAACTTTCACACATTCAGCTTCCTGGTGAGGGGACTGAAGTGGCTCCAGGCTTTGTTTTGGAGGTTGCTCCTGACATCACTGTAGAAAACAGCATTGTCCCACTTGTTCCAGAAAGTGGGCTGGAGCAGCCTTTCCTGGAGACGGGGCCCTCTGGCTGAGATGGAGCAGAGGCTTGGGAGTGGTGGGAGGAGGGCCAGTGTCGGTGGGTCTGAGCTTGTGCTTTCCAGCAGGTGACGGGCCAGCCCTCCCAAATGGCTGTTGCTTCAAGTAATATCCCGATTCTAAAAGTAACCAATGATTATTTTAAGCATACTACAAAATTACAAAATCAAAAGTGGCAATTCTTCTCCCAATCTTAGCTGTTTCAGTGTGTAGTTTCCTGTAATTCTCCCATTCACACATAAACATACACACATTTACCAGGTAGAAAAAAGCTCATATGCTTCATCTGGTTTTGCTATGTAAGGGGAAGGGAGTGCTGTGTTCTGTTGTTACACAAGGCCCTCCCTCATTCTTTCTAATGGCTGTGCAGGATTTGACTCTCTCATTGTGTGGCTGAAGCATAATGTATGTAACTAGATTCTCAGAGATCATATTGTTTCCTATTTTTCATTCTTGCAAACAATATTGAAATAAAAATGCTAGTTCATAATTTGTCTTCTCGCTCAATTATTTCTTTAGGATTAATTCTTAAAAGTGGAATGGCTGAGTCAAAGGGTACATGTATTTGTAAGTTAAAATTTTTCAGAACAACTTTCTTCCTAAGTGTTGGGTGTGGTAACATTCTCACCACGTTTGAGTCTGCTTCTACACCTCTGCCAACAAGGCATTATACTTTTAACAGAATTATGTCTCATTTTAAATATCTTTTTTATTAGGAGTGAGGTTGGCTATATTTTTATAATTTTTGGATTGTGCATATTTCCTCTTTGGTGCTTGTTTCTCTACTGGTATGTCTTCAAAAAATTACAAGAAAATTGCATCTTTAGCAATTAAAGGAATCTTTGCATTGTAGGCTTTCGATTATCTGGGGCAAAGTAACCAGAGGCCACAAGACTCCGGGGTCAGTTTTAATCATTCCTTCATGAATTCAGAGCAATTCTTTCATTTACTCCTTCATTCACTTGGAAATTATTCCTGTAGTAATCCATTGCTCTGCTTTACTCATTAATCATTTCTCGGGTAGTTATTAAGCATCTGCTGCCTGAGAAATGCCAGGTCCCAGGAGACTGAGGGAAATCACTCTGGTGTCTGTGCTCCCTGACATAAGGCGTAGATCAGTCCTAGGAAGGGAGGAATTCTGAGCCAGGCGGGTGGGAGGTTTGAGGGGTGAGGGAACAGGGTCGGGAAAGGCTTCCCAGAAGCTACCCACGAGAGGATCAGTAGGATTAGAGTATGAAAAAGTGGAGAGAGAGTCCCAGCAAAAAAGCAGGGTGAGGGAAGGGGGAATTTCATAGGTGGAGATAAAACAGTATAAACAAATGAGAAGGTGTTGCCTGACAGGAGGTGACCTGTCACCTTTGAGAGCAAAGATTCCTCTCAAAAGGGATTAATGGGAAATAACTGGGATTGGACTGCAGGATGCACTTGTGTTAGCGCACGTGACAGCACTATGCTTTAGGAGAATATTCTGGCAGCAGCAAGAAGGGTGGATAGTAGGAAAGGGAGCCAGGAGGGAACCTCAGGTATGGCTGTAGCAACAGGTAAGAATTTGGGCCCCTGCCCAAAATGTCACTGCTCTGTAGCGGGACTCGCTTCAGAAAGGCCAGAAAACCATCTCCCTTAGGGCATGGAGTCCAGTCCTGTGCCACCCCACTGCCCACCAGGTCCCTGCAGAACCTCTGTGGGTGTCCGGGCCTTGTTGCGTGTGAGGCCAGAGACAGCAAGAGTCCTGATCTCAGGCAACGAGGCGCAGGCAAGACCACCCTGGAGAACAACGAGAAAGAGCTGTTGAGAGGCTTGCTTCACTCAGCCTCATTCATTTTGACAGTTGCAAGGCAATTCCTGCTTGTGGGTGTCCCTCATTTCCTGGTGGGTGAATATTTGAAAATCTGCATTATAAACAATGTTGTCATGGAACTCTTGGTGCACTGACTTTTGAGCATATGTGAGAGTATTTCTTCAGAGCAGTTTCCTGGTCATGGAAAGACGTGTGCATTTTAGATTTGTTAAACGCTTCTCCCCAAAGGATTGTCTTTATTATTCAGATGCCTAAACTGAGACTTGGGGAAGTTGTATCATTTGCCACCCGCTATGTCAATGATATAATTTCATCAGAATTTGAGTCTATCTCCAACCTCTACTCTTTATATTACTTTATGCCCCAAGTTCCTAAAACTCTTTCCACAGTTTATTATTTGTTACACTCTACCCCCTACAGCAATCTGCAAGAAAAACCTGACAATAAATGAGATTTAGGTACCCGTCTGGAAGATGGCAAAGAAGTGAGTAGGGGGAGTCTAGATTCCACTTTAGAGTTAGCTCTGAGAGGGGGCAGGGCCAGTCCCCAAGACTGGAAAAGAGCAGGCTTGAGTCTCAGCTGGGTGAAGAAGGAGGCCCAGTCTAAGGTGGAAACCTGGGGACTTCCTGGGAGAAGAACTGGCAGGTTCCGGAAAGCCCGCATCTTCATCTGGAAAAGTCTTTGATAAAGAGTTGTCGGTTCCCAGATTCTTCCTGTTACCTGAATTACCTTGGGTTCTTGTGACATCTCTGCCCGAGGGTGTGATGGTGAGAAAAATGTGAGAAGTGGTGTCAAGAGCCCTGCTTCTGGGTCCCTTGGGACTCATTACAGCTTTTGGCTTCTCTTCCTTTCTACCTCTGCATGTCCCCTCACCTTCCACATGCCAACCTCATGGAGTCATGAAGTGACAATTCACCAAGCCTCCTATGGAGAAATCCAGCCTGCGTGCAGAGGTGGTTTGGGGTCAGACAGCCAGGGCTCAGATCTGAGACTTCTCTTTGGAATCTGAGTCAAGTGATTCATCCTCTCGTCATTGTAAAATGAGAATACTGCTCTGCCCGGGCACAGGGCTGCTGGAGGATGAAGAGCAATAATCACTATTTTCCATTTTTCCAGACTCTCCGGGTTGCTGAGGTGATGGCTTCTGACACTGGGCAAAGAGGTGAGTAGGGATAAAGGTAATGACGGCACTAAGGGGTGCTGACTGTAAGCCAGGCAGTATTCTAAGTCTTTGTGTAAATTGTTCTAGTTATCTACTGCTTAATAGTGAATTTCTTCAACCCTTAAACATCAAATATTAAATATTACTTTATTTTGTTATCTTGCATAAAATTTTTGTGGGTCAGGTGTCTGGGGGTAGCTTAGCTGGGTGGCTCTGTCTCAGGTTCTCTGGGGATGTGGCTGGGGCTGCACCGTGTGAAGGCTCGCCTGGGGCTACAGGATGCACATCTGAGATGGCCCCTCACACACTGGGCTTGTGCAGTAATATGCAGGAGGCTTCAGCTCTTCGCCATCGAGTCCTCTCCATAGTGCTACTTAAATATCCTTATAGTATGATATCCAGCTTCCAAGCAAGGGTTTCAAGACAGCAGGTCGAAGTTGCTATGTCTTTTATGACCTAACCCTGGAAATCCCACGTCATTTTGGCAGCATCCTATTGGGTATATGAATTGGCCCCACCTAATGTGGGAGGGGACTGCACAAGGACAGAGATACTAGGAGGCGAGGATCACTGGGACCATGTTGGAGGCTGGAGACATGCATATTCACTCATTTGAACTCTGAATCAAACCAGGGAAGCTTAGTTAAAGGAGGCCAGTTAAGAAGGTGCTGAGTGCGGGAGACTCAGATTTCAGTGGAACAGAGGTTGAAGCTCTAGAGTTCATGTTCCGTGCAGCATCAGCAACATGACGTGGGGTCTTCTTGTGCAATGGCAGTAGAGTCTCCAGAGGGAAGCCTGTCGGGGTGCTTTGTGAATTGTTGCTGACACTTCAGCCCTGCAGGAGGTTCTGTGAGCCACCAGTGCATAATAGGCTTGACTTGTTGAAACTAGTTCGGCAGAGTTCTACTCTCTTCAGTGACTGTTCCAAGCTGCGCAGAGCACAAGGCACGCATTACTCTTCTAGGATGAAAACAGTGAGCGTGAGAGCCAGCAGGAGAACGTGGATCATCCAGGTGCACAGCAATAGCACCGAGAATAAAGCAGGCAGAACTCTTCCCCACTCTGTACTGGTCAGGGGACAGCAGGCATGTTGGTCTGGAGGCTATTTGTCGAGATAGACAGTAATGACTTGAGCTTGCAGAGAACAGAAGGGCCAGGATGGTGGAGGGCTAGGAATCTGAGTCCCCCAAGGCCCAGGGATGCCTTCCCTGGAGAAGAGAACTCCCAAGGGGGCTGTGGGAGCTGTGTTCAATATGGCACAGAGGGTTGGCCAGACTCAGGTTTAAATCCTGGTCACTTCCTCTAAGAAGTCTTGCACAAGACTCTTTAATTTCTTTTTTTTTTCCTTTTTTTGACTCTTAATTTCTGAGTCATTTATAATAATACTAGCACATAGGAAGTGTTTAATAAATATACCCCCCTTCTTCTTTACCCTCAGTAGCCATAAGAAGTGGATTTTCACTCTTGGGAAATGGAATCTGGAGAATGATCTCCTTGTCCTAAGAGAAATTCAAGCACAGGCTGAATGGCCTACTGGTCTTTCTGTCACTGGACAGGGTCAGAGGAAGTCCCCACAGCAGACACAGGGAACCTTGACTCACCCACCTCGGGATGGGCTGTAAGTTTGCTGCCTGCCATCCCAGAGAAAGAATTATTTTCAGTAAGAGGCATAAAGAGATTAGTCAGAATTTTTAAAGTAGATACTTATGGAAATAGAGTTCAGTGGGGGAAGAGAGAGAGAGACAGACTTACGGTGACCTCTATGGCCTTGCTGGGTGTATCTATGTGAGATTTGAGGGTGGAAATCTGTAGAACTTGCTAATCTGTGGACAGAAGGGATTCAGTCTGTAAATGAAAGGTGACAGCTCTTTGTGCAAGGAAGGGTGACCGCCATCACAGGTGACAGCCACAGCCCACCCATAGTTAAAAGGGAACGCCGAGGTCTCTTGGCAGGTAAACAGGACGGCCCAAGGCTTACCACGTCTTTAGGAATCTTAGAAATTTTTGACTGGATTCGTGTCCTGAACCTGCAATTTATATTAAAGTACAATTTTACTTTATTTCATTTTAAACTCAAACCACCTTTAACACGCTGAAAACAAAACACTTTGTAGAAAGCATTAAGGCTTTTCCAAATGTTACCTTTGGAGACAGTACACAAATTTAAAGAAACAGAACCAAAAAACACAGCAACACCTGTGGTCCGATCCCCTCAGGTGAACATTAGGGTCTTGGAGCAATTCATTACCCTGGAGCCGCACAGTTTGAAGTTACCAAGAAAAGTACATTGTAAGTACAGTTTTAAAAAGACTTTCTGGCTGCTTTCTATCTATTGGTCCCGCCCACTTCCTTTCCACATTCACTGTGCTGCTCTAGAGGCTGCATCCCCGCTAAGCGTGTCAGGCGCGTTTCTCTTTATTTCTGTGGATAACCTTCCGAAGGAGGTAGAGTCCTCCATTTGCAGATGAGAAAACCGAGGCTGAGAGAGGCTAAATAACTTGTCAGTGTACAGGGCAGCGCCAGCCTTCTCTGACTCCAAAGCCTGTGCTTGCAGCCATCCTAGGCTGCTGCTGCGGGCAGGGCAGTGGGAAGTGAGAGTGGGGAGAGCAAGAATTAGGAGCTGGCATGGATGCCTCTAGAGCTTTTTAATTCAGAACTTCGAGATCCTTTGGCTTCCTCAGTGCAGGAAACAAAGCGTCCTGTACAGAGCCGGCCTCCGGCCCCGGCAGAACTTCCGGCACAGCACCCAGGCTACCAGCTCCAAGGCCTGGAAGGAGGGGACAGCGAAGGGCCTCAGTTCTCCTGGACACCACGGCAGGCCCTCCCAGCAGGTCCCCAGTGGCCAGCACTGTGCAAACAGGAGACGCGGGCCCTGAAAGCTTTCTCTTCTGGAGAGTTCACACTTTGCACAAAGGGAGCCGTTGTCCTTGTGGCCGCGGCCTGGGCCCGTGGCCCGGGTGTCGCATGCTGCCCGGCACTCGGCCTGCTCGGCCGGCTCCCTCCAGGGCTCGCGTCTGGCGACCGCTGGGCTAAAGCTGCCGAACCCCGGAGGACTCGGCAGACCAGAGTCCGCCCTGTGGCAGGGCTGCGCTGAGCTGAGATGCGGCTGCCTCTGGCCGCTCCAGCCCCAGGACCGGATCCGCACCCCAGGCCTGGGCCGGGGGGCTTGCACTGACCCCCCAAACGCCGCCTGAGTTCTCAGCTGTGCCCAGCGCCTGGCCCGGTGCCTCCCCCTGCCTGCACTCCAGTTCTACCGTGAAAGGGAACAAGCTCGAGGTGTTCCCAGCTGCCCGCGGCGTCGCCCCCTTGGCGTGTTTGCTCCTGCTTCCCCTGGAATTCCCTTTCCTGTTTTCACTCCTCTTCTTTTCCCTTCCCATCCAAGCTCGGGCATCACTTCCAAGATTTCTGCAGGTGTCTTTTGCACCCAAAGTCGATGGTCTCCCTTCCACGGTCATGTACTGTAGATGGTGCTGGTTAGAGAAGGGTCTCCTGAGCCACACTGCTTGAGTTCACCAGCCACTTGACCTTGGGCGAGCTGTTTAACCTCCCAGGACCTCAGCTTGCTTGCCTCTAAAATAGGAAGGATGGAGATGCTGTCAGGATAGTGTGACATCTCTCCCGTAGTCCCTAGAGTCCCTGGCACGCAGTGAAAGCTCAACAGAGGGGGCTGCTACCATGGTTTTATAGAACATTTATCAAATGTCCTCTGTGTGTGGTGATCTTGACCAGGCTGGGAAACACAAAGAACAAGGTAGATGGAGTCTTAGTGCTCAGGGAAACATGCGAAGATGAAACCTCGCAGCCCCTCAAATGCAGGTACGGAAAGGACTGGTCAAGGTGCTGTAGCATCGACCCCAGAGAGGCTCCTGCAGGCACACTGCCCAGGAGAGAGCCTTGCAGTCCACAGAAGGCGGGCTGAGGTGTTGGTCTGCCAGACACAGCAGGACACTCCTCTGGGTGGCGGGGTACAAGACTTCCAGCTGGAATGTAGGCTGTCTCTGGCTTCTTCACTTTTTGGCCTCTTTCATTCCTGCACACATGCATGTAGTAGTATCTCCCGTCTTCAAACACAAGAACGGAAAACTCCCTTAAGACCATTTCCTTTTCTGCCCTACTTCTTAGCCTTCTCTTTTGGCAAATCTTTAAGGACTGGCCTTGTCCAAGCCTTTACCTACTTTCCCGTCACATTCTCCTCTGCCCCCTCCAGTCTGCGCCCCCGAACTAATATCACGATCCTCAGTGATCTCCACGTTGCTCAAACCATTGGAAAATTTTCATTCTCGCTTATATAGGCTTGGGCTGTGACCAGCTGATCCCTTCCTCCTGGTGCCACTTTCCTGTCTCTGTGGCACAGATCGCCACAAAGGTGGTGGCTTGAAACAGCACAGATTTATTATTTTATACTTGTGCTGTGTAGAACTTACTGTGTTAAAATGCAGGCAAGAATGTGTTCCTCTCTGGAGGCCTTAGAGGGGAGTCCATTTCCTTGTCTTTTCCAGATTCTAGAGGCTTTTAGAGGCTGCCCGTCTTGTTGGTGTACAGCCCTCTCCTCCATCTTCATTTTAAAAAGTGTTTTAAAAGAATTCCTCAGGTTAAAAAGAGAAGTATTTTAGGATACTGTGATAAGTTCTTTTCTTTCTTTCTTAAAAATAATTATCTTCATTGCACAGATTTATGAGGTACCATGTAATAGTTTGATACATGTAGATAGTATGTAATGATCAAATCAGCAGAGTTAATGTTTCCACCTCTTTAAACATTATGCATAGACATTATGTATTGCAAACATGCACAAAAAAAGGGAAAGGGATTAAAAGATGGATGGAGGGGGAAGAGAGAGAAGGAGAAGGGGATGGAAAAAGGAATTCAGATGTGTTATATACATGTACCAACTCCCCACCAGGAATGTAAACATTATGTACTTTAAATGTACTAATAAAAAATGAAAAAAACTAAAAAATTGTGGATGAACATGTAATAACTATAGATATTTATGGAGCATTGTGTGGCATTTTCTTGTTCAATATCTCAAATTCAACATGTTCAAAACTGAACCCTGAATTTTATCCAAATATCTTCTCCTTCATCTTCCTCATCTCTGGAAAAAGCATCACAATTTACTCTGCCTGAAAGTCTAGGAGTCATTCTTGGGAAAGCACATTTTCTTCCACTCTGCTTCTCATGGCACAGCAAATTCCATGGACTGTACCTTCTAAATCAGTCTCCAGTCCACCTGTCTGCCATCTCCAACCAGCAGCACCCCACTCTGAGCCATCTTTCCTCTCACTGGATGGTGACAATGACAGCAACCTTCTGGTTAAAATCCCAGCTCCCGCCTGGGCTGCCCACCCCGCCCATCCTCCACCCCACACCCAGGACAAAACTTTAAAAATGGAATCACAGCATCCTCTCCCCTGGCTTGATTCTATAAACACAGCCTCTCTGGCCTGTCCTCCCAGGCCCTGTGCCACCCGACCCCATCTCAATATAGTCTCCTCCCTGTGCTTTGGGCCACCTGCACTCCTCACACAGCTTCACGGACACCCCAACAACATGTCCTCATGCTGCCCACCCCTCTGTTTGGAAGGGTTCTTCCCAGATACCCACATGGCTGCTGTCTCATAGTATTCAAGCCCTCCCCAGTGTCACTTCCTTGAGAGGCCATGCTTGCATTATTTTCTTTGTATCATACATGTTTTTTATTTTTCTATTATTTCTCTTCTCCACTAGAATCTAGTCTCCATGAGGGCAAGGACTCTGTTGTCTTGGTCTCTTCTATGTCCAAACAACTAAAATGGTGTCTGGCATGTAGGAGCTGTTTATGCTTATTACCTGAATGAATGAGTGCATGAGTGAATGAATGAATGAAAAGGGATGGCTTCCCTGGGAATAGACAGTGGTTGGAGGGAAGGACTCCCTGTCAAGAACATGCGGGTATCTGGAGAGGAAGGCAAGGCCTCAAGGAAGACTATCTCTACAGTGACGGAGGCTGGCAGCCATGGCTGCTCTTGGGGGAAGGCCAGGGCAGGCAGTGGACTGATGGTGCCTGCAGGTACATGGCGGGAGGCAAAAGTCAGTGCCTAGGCTGGCATCCAGCTCAGACCCCGAGACTCCTTCCCCATTCCACCTCATTGCTCTGGTGTGGGCAGACCCAGCAGATGGGCGCTCAGCAGGGGCCTGGGGTCAGCAGAGCAGGACAACTAAAGCACCTCGCCTGCTAGAGAGCAGCCTCGCCCTGATGCTGCCCCGAGTAGCATGAGAAGAGTAAAATCCCGCCACAGCCTCCCCTGGGCCAACGCCTACCCACCCACCCTCCTGGGACCTCTTTGAGGAAGGGGCTATTTTACCCATCTTTAAAGTGGAAACCAGGCCAGCACATTACGGGGCTCATCCACGGTCACACAGTCAGGATGCGCTGGGCTGGGCAGCTCCCTCCCCTTCTCCTCTTGCACGCTCATCCCTCCTGCCGTGTGACCCCTCCATACCTTCTCCTCAGGCTGCTCATCATGGTTAGCTTTTTCTCCACCCAGCACGTTATGCTGCGTATCTTGTCCTCCATATGTTGTGGATTCCAGGCCATTTTGGAATCGTATTTTATCCTGCTATTTTGGTAACAAATACACATCCTTCATTCTTTTGCCAAATGTCCTCAGAGCACCTGCTCTGTGCCAGGTGGGCAGTAAGGACCAGCAACTCACATGCTTACCAGGAATTCCTCTGTGCCAGGCTCCACTTCACAGGCTTTGAGTGTGTGGACTCAGTCCTCATAATAATCCCCGGGGCAGGATAGTTTGTTCCCACTTTTCAGGTGAGGAGATCCACACCACAGGTTAGTGAGCCCCAGAGCCAGGGCGGAAACCAAACCCATGTGACTTCCAATCTCTTAGTCGCCAGTCTCTGCCAAGTGATAAGGTCTGAGAGAGCTATGTGGGTACAGAGGACAGAGTGCCCACGTGAGAGAGAAGGTGGTGAGCAGTTCCCCAGGCTCAGGGCACAAGCCTGTTCCAGACACAGGGACACGAGCCCAGGCAAAGGTGCAGAAACCTGAAGTACCCAGCGAGTCACACATTTGACAGTTTCTAAGCTCAGTGAAGACAAAAAAAGGAACGCTGTTTCCCTTTGTATTTGTCCCCTTCTCAGTAAGTATTTGTCGAATTTCAAAAATCAAAAGATTTCATCTGGTTGGTTGCCACCTTTGGGGCAAGAAAGGAGGAAGGGTGCATTTGTTGAGCACCGACTAAGTGCTGGTCCTTCTCCTGTACGTGTATGTCAAGCAGAGCTCAGTGCTCTTTTTTTACCTTTTATTTTTGTGACAGAGTCTCACTGAGTCATTAAGTAGCTGTGATTCTCCTGCCTCAGCCTCCCAGAATGCTGGGATGACATGTGTCCTATTCAGTTTTCAGATGAGAAAACTGAGGCATAAACAGGAAGTGGCTGTGAGCAGCAGAGGTGGCAATTCACTCCCACTGCCTTACATCCGACTTCCCTCACAGTCCGACTCTGTCCAAGCCCACTTCCTCCTGCCTCTTCCGGCTAGCCTTGTTCCCAGGACCCACCGAGGGCCTGCTTGGGGAACTGACGGTCTCTTCCTTTTCAGAGTGCTGTGGGCCATAGGACTCTCACAGGAAGCAGTGTTCTTTGTTTTACTTTCAAAACTAAAAATGTATTATTCCTTTTTCTCTTAAGAAGTACTTCATGTTTATCACTGAAGAAAATGAAAAGACTCAAAAAGCCGTGTTACACTGTGCAACTGGGGCAAAGGTCATTAGTTCTGAGCCTCAGTTTCCAAAAATGTCCAAAGGAAATAGAAAAAGATGTGTCCTAAATTCACAAAGAATTTATATGTACAGATTACAGCATTGCCCATGCTCTGGAAAGATTAGAAACTAACTGCATATCCATCCACGGAGGATCGGTTAAAAAAATTTACAATCCATACATAAAAGTCCACTGAAACGTATGAGGTCAATCTATATTCATTGAGTTACAAACTCCTTGATTTACCATTGGGTGACTAAAGTAGCTTTGTAGCAGATAGAACCGACATTTTCTGCTGTCGCTCGGTGTCCATTTCTTGGGCTTGACTGGTTGGCCAATGGGAGGCACCAGCAGCTGCAGTGTGGGAGCAGAGAGGAGAGTGACCGCAGAGTATTTGATCCTCTGGTTCTGTTGCTGCTAAAGCTGACTGTGTCTCCACTGAAAGCCACAATTCCTGACAGCTCCGGTTTGCAGTATCCACTCCCTCGCTTCCCCTCGGGGGCTAGAGGTGATAACAGCTCTCCTCCATCTCTAGCCAGGGTTTGCTACCCTGGCTGGCTTCCTAACTTCTCCCCACACATACGTAGATAATTCTTTGTGGAACTTTTCTCCAGTTACCTAATTGAGTGCTCCCTGTATTTCTGTCAAGAGCCCAACTAATTTAATAATACAATTCCACTTAAGTAAAATGATACCTATTTCTATATCCAATATTGCTTGCTTCATGTGAGGAAATTTGGGGGGATTTTTTCTTCTTCATGCTTTTCTGAAACTGTAAGCTTGTCTATAACAAGCGGGCATTATCTTTGATTCTAGAAAAATAAAACAAAACAATTATTGTAAAGGTCAGATGATAGCAGGATGTGAAAAGTGCTTTGTATACTGGGACCTGCCTTTCAAACTCAAGGTCCTAGCGAGGGAGCTAGTGGGTCCAAGGAGGTCTAGGATGTCTGCATGGAGACCTGATTCCCAACTTCCTTACGGTGGGGTTGAGGAAGCCTACAGTCCCAGCACTCTGGGAGCCTGAATCAGGAGGATCGCAAGTTTGAGCCCAGCCTGGGCAACTTAGGAAGACACTGTCTGGAAACTTGGAAAAAAATTTTTAAAAGGTCAAGGCTCATTGTGAAGGCCCTGGGTTTAATCCCAGGTACTGAAGGGGAAAAAAAGAAAAAAGAAACATAGAGACTGATTTCTCCCTAAAGAACACTCAGGTGTAAGTGAAGCAGGCCAACATCCTAGACTTTTAATGCCAGAGTTTCTCAGCAAAGAGCCAAGTTGAGGTGCACTCTTCTGCAGTTGTCTGCCCTTCCTGCCCTCCAGCTCAGCAGCCTGCCTGCCTCCCAGCTGCCTGTATGGTTGAGGACAGAGAAGGCCACACAAAGCCCGGGGCAGCGAGCCTGCGGCAAATCTGCCCCTCGGTCCCATGGGTTGGCGTGCCTGCGCCTGAGGGAGCAAGAGGCCTTCCAGAGGAGCGCCTTCTTGGTGATGAATTAAGCATTGTTCATTGGAACTGTGTGATCCTTGGTCCCAGTAATGGTGCTAAAACATAAATCATAGCTCTTTGGGGGTGGGGCTGGGTAAGGGGCTCAGGATAGCTGTGAAACCCTGTTCTTCTAACACAGAAAAAAAATTCCTTGTTTTTAAGTGGCTGGGAGTGGATTCTGGGCTATTTATAATCTGCTGCCAAGCTAAGGCGTTTGTTTCTGCAGCTGGCCTTGGAGATAATCAGCACAGTTTTCTTCTCTAGCCAGGTCTGCAAAACAGACCCTTTTCCTCCGGCAGCCACCCACCCTTCTGCCCCGGGGCCCCCGGCCTGCCCTCCCTTGCTTGGCTTCAGCTTCCAAGAAAGCAAAGGGTGCATTTAAAAGCAGAAAGGCCAAAACACTTCAGCCCAGAGATGAAGGCGAGGATTGTGACCTGTGGTCAGATAGACTTGCCTAAAATGGGCCTTGGAATGTCCGAGGAGCTTGGCACAAGGGGCCTTGTAGAGCTATGGGAAGGGGCACATGCCACAGGCTCCGATTGCTTCTCTCAGAAGTTGCTCCCGATAGAAAAACAGGGTCCCAGGGAGGGCAAATTCCAAAGTACTCCCATTGTATGTCTTGGCAGGAGAGCAAATATAAAGGCAAAGCTGCCAGAATAGGGCTCGGAAGACACGAGACTTAGCCCTGTGTCTATCATGACAGGCTGGTGGCCAGTGGCAGACCCCTGAATGTCTCTGGACCTCTTTCCTTGTTCATAAAACAGAGGGTTAGGCCCAGTGGTTTCCATACCATCAAAGTCTATTAAGGCACTTTTATAGAGAGAATATTGCATAGATGTGGAATCCATGAACCGATACTACCAGGGTACCAGCTGCAGTAGAGTAGAGAAGGGATCAAGGCCGCCTCTTTTTTTGCCTCACTCGAGAGATGAAGCTGGTGCAGGAGCCTGGGACTCCAGGCAGATTTGATCCTTGCTGCCACAATGATCACCAACATCCTAAGCTTTGAAATTCATTTATCTGTTCTTCTTCAACAAATATTTACAGAACTCTTATCATATATTAGGCTGCCTTTGGTATTGGGATGAAAAGGGTAAATAAGTAAGCCATTTTCCTGCCTCATGGAACTTTCAACTGAGTTGGAGAGAAAGATATTAATTAGGTAAGCATCAGTGGTCTCTGTGTACGTATACTAAGTATGATGAAAAACAATGAGTAGTAAAACATATTTAAATGTCTTACAGTAAAAGTCACATCGCCTTTCATCCTCCCTAAAATATTCCCCACCACATTTATTCCACTGTACTGGCCACTTTCTGAAGCAGCTCTGGAAGTCCTCTTTTGTGAGTGCCTTTAGGTGCACTGTCATGGCTGCCTCAATGTTCTGAACTGATTCAAAACATTTATTGACTTTGGGGAAGAGCCGGAGCAACATGGTACCAGATCTGGTGACTAAGGAGAAGAAGGGTGCACTGTGATGTTTGTGATGCCTTTTCATTGGATGGCACTCACCAACAAGCATTCACCTTTTTTTTTTTTAAATCATGCCTCGTGAAGACACGAAAGAAGACTTCCAGGAGTGCTTCAGAGAACAGCAAGAATGATGGGGTAAGTGTGCTCGAAGCAAGGGGCAGTTTTTTGAAGAGGATTAATGGCAATGTGTCTTTTACTGCAATTCATTTTTATTTAAACACATTACCTTTTTTTGGTCAGCCCTCATATTTTATTGGGTTGAATAGTGCCCCTCCATTCTTATCCTGGGAAGTCTGAGTGTGACAGTATTTGGAAATAGATTCATTAAGATGAGGCCATATATTATGGGGTAGGTTGGGCCCTGAGTCTAAGATGACTGCTATGCATTTGAGAAAAGAAGAGACATGGAGCTGGGCACACACAAGAAGAAGGCCCTGTGATGACTGAGGAAGAGGCACAGCTGTAAGTCACAGAGTGCCGAGGGTCGCCCACAAATCACCAGGGATGAGGAAGCAGTGAGGCAGGATTCCTCAGGAGCCTGGGGGGGACCCTCATCCCTGCAGATTTTAGACTTCCAATGTACAGCACGAGAATAAAGTTCTGTTGCTTTAAGCCACTTCATTTATGGCATTTGTTATGGCAACCTTAAAAGGGATAAAAATACAGATCGTACCTATCCTTTGTGCTAGTTCTATAAAGTCAGTACAAGCACTGAAGTCGCAAATACTGGACGATGGTGCATGGGGAAACAGGGTTAGGTTCCTGTGAACTTCTGGTTTTGTCCACCTATCAATACATAACCTTGTTTTAGGTGTGTTTCTTTTTAAAGATGCCCGATTTAATATAATTCATTCATTGACACTGAGGTCATGGCCAACAGCAACGCAGCTCCTCTTGAGTGACTCTGACCCGGCTCGCTTACTTCCTCGGTGAGGTACATCGCGGGCTTCTTGAGCTCTGGAGCACCAAGTGGTGCTTTGACACTCATGGAGGGGCTATTTGAAACACCAGTGAAACCACCAAAAAGCACAAAAATGTAAAAACCACGGCATTCGACTGACTGCGAAAAGGACACTTGTTTGACACCGCGAGAGCAGAAAGAAGGCAGAGTATGACCTTGTTGGATCGTGTTTGGGAACATGTGTTTGGGGTGACTCAGATTTTCCCTGCTCTGCGTCCCTTCACATTACCTCGGCAGTGCCTGAAGTGTGACTTTGGAGTTGCAAGTAAATTTTAGAGAGTAAGCAAATTCTTAAACATAGAACTTGAGAAAAATGAGGATTGACTTACACACACACACACACACACACACACACACACATACACTCTCAAACTGTAGGAAAGAAAAGGACAGAGTGTTTTTGAAAGTTGAGCAAGAACCTCTTCTTTTTGAAGCACAGCCTGGGAGCTCACCAGTTCAAGGCAAGGCCCGAAGGGCAGAGAAGAGCCAGAAACTGTGGAAAATGCTCCCAGTGGGAGGGCGGCTTGTGGGAGATCTCAGTGGCGGGAAAGAGCTTGGTGCATTTGTCAGGGAGGCAAGAGTGCAGAGAGCAAGATGGTGGGTGGGATGGAGTGAGGGTGGGGAATCTGGCAAGGACCTGAGCACGCAGGGCCTGGGAGAACCTGAGTTTGGATTCCATTTAGAGTGTTAGAGGAGAAAAGTGAGATGTCCAAGGTAGAATGAAGTGCTTTCTAGCTGCTCCCTGGGCTTTCCAGAACAAGGTCTTTTTCCCTTAGCTGTCTAACCTGAGAAATAAAAGCATGAGCTTTCAAATTCTTCTTTGGATTTAGAGAAGGCTATAAATAAATGCCAAGTAAAGGATGTCATGCTGGGGTAAGAACTCTGTTCCACACATAACAGTATTTAATTTTAAAATCAGATCTACTAGGATTGTGCTGTTTCAAACCAAGGGAGTAACCTTCCATGTGATTACTTCAGCTTCCGCAACAGGAAGGGGAGGAGATATTTTTAGAAGGGAGACCGCTCAGTGCCCCTAAGCCACACAGGAGGCCCCGGTGGACACTCAGCCTTGCCCATCAGCTTTCATCATGGAAGAGGCGTGGGCGCACTGTGGCACCACATGCTGCCAGGAATGCCTGACCAGGAACTCTTCTGGGTGTGTCCCGGAGCTGCCGCCCCTTCACTTGACCCCAGGGCTGCTGCTTCCTGGCCTTATGAAATCTTCTAGAGGCAGGAAGTAGTCTGAGCTCTGCCTAAGGCCACTTGAGTTTGACTTCAAGGGTTTTCCATATTCCTTCAAACAAATCACCTAACTTCCCCACACCCTATCTCAGAATGTCCATTTC
>PVJO010011085.1:0-61353 GCA_004026905.1 Hystrix cristata
AAAACTAAAACTAGATACATGTCTCTCACCATGTACTAAACTAAGATCGAAGTGGATCAAAGACCTAAACATAAAAACAGAAACAATAAATCTCCTGGAGAATAAAATAGGAAGAACTCTCGAAGACATAGGGGTTGGAAAAAAATTTATGAATAAAACTCAGGCTGCACGGGAAACAATTCAAAGAATTGATGCTTGGAACCACATCCTATTAAGAGGCTTTTGCACGGCAAAAGAAATTACTAATAGAGTAGGGTGAAAAATCACAAACTGGGAGAAAATTTTTGCCGGCTGTCCCTCAGACAAAGGTCTAACATCCAGAATATACAAAGAACTCAAAAGGATCAAACCTCCCAAATTTAAAGACCCTATCCAAAAATGGGCATCTGAAATGAATAAACATTTCTCAGATGAAGAAACAAAAATGGCAAATAAATATATGAAAAAATGTTCAGCATCATTGATCATTCGAGAGATGCAGATCAAAACAACACTAAGATACCATCTCACTCCAGAAAGAATAGCTATTATCAAGAAATCAAGCAATAACAAGTGCTGGCAGGGCTGCGGGGAAAAAGGAACCCTCCTGCACTGTTGGTGGGAATGTAGACTGGTCCAACCACTGTGGAAATCAGTGTGCAGATTCCTCAGAAAACTACAACTAGAGGTTCCATTGGACCCGGCTATTCCTCTGCTTGGTATCTTCCCAGAAGAATTAAAATCATCATATCACAGTGATATATGCACAACCATGTTCATAGCAGCACAATTTGTAATAGCTAAGTCTTGGAAACAACCTAAATGCCCAACAACTGATGAATGGCTAAAAAAGATGTGGTTTGTAGGAAATTGTAGCTTTCAAGGCAAACATTAGAAAATACTGAAAATTAATGAGCTAAGCTTTTAGATAAGAAATTGACAAGTCAGTGACATTGCAAGCCTAATGACAATAATAAGAAAGAAAGAGGAAAGATTAAAAAAATGAAATGGAAAACAAAACCAAACCAAAAGTACACTAAATAAAACTACAAAGTAAAACTAAATATGAAAATTCAAAGCTGCTGAAAAGAAAAATCAATAAATTAGAAAATCTTTTTGCATGACTGATTTAGCTTTAAAAATAGAAATATTAATCCTAATAAAAGAGACTTAAAAGATTTGAAATTCCCAATATTTTTAAAAATCTTAGCACTTACCATGAATGTTGTCTTAGTCACTCTTTTGGTCAGTAGAACAAAATACCTGACATTCCCAAATTAAAGGAGGAGAGCTTTATTCTGGCTCATGTTTGGGACGTTTCTGTCCTTGCATGGTGAGTGGCATGGTAGAAGGGCCCAGGCTGAGGAAAGTCCCTCATGTCATGGAGGCCAGTAAGCAGAGAGAAGAGCCACTGAAGGAGATTCACCCTTCCAGCCTTGTACCCAGGGACACCTCTTCCAACCAGACCCCACTTTCTAACAGCGAGCCAGCTCTGAGGCCCCGATGGTCCGGACTTCTTCTACAGGCCAGCCTATGAGCACATGACCTTCTGGGGGGACAAGTAGACATAAACCATAGCAAACGTCTTTATGGAATAAGTTTGCAAAGACTTTAGATCAACGATTTCTTAGAATACAATGATTTCTAATAATTGACTCAAGAATAAGAAAATAAACAGGAAGGAAATAATTTCCCTATAATTAGGAAGGAAATAGAATCACTAGAGGGTTTTTCATTTGCTTTTCGGGGAGCAGAAGGGAGGGGTGGGGAAGGGGGGAACCAAGATACATCATGTACAGGTACAAAATAACCATGATGAATGTGATCATTATGTAAACAATGTACCAATATCTGTTCTTGGTCAAAACAAAACAAAACAAAACAAAAACAAAACACAACAAAAACTACTTAAAGACAACAGGCGATTTTATCTTATAACCAGATCGAATTACTCATATCAGACTTTCTAACCTAGGAAACAACTAGAAAACTTCTTTCAAACATTGGGTAATAAGCAATGCAGGGCTGTGGTTTATAAGAGAAAAGAAGCAAAGTTCCACTTTCTACCTAAAGATGTTCTCTTTACTAGAAGGCAGAAGAGAAATTTAAGCAGAATATAGCAGTCACAGCGAGTGGAGCAGACAGCAACGAAGCTAAAGAAGGTTGAACGGGCTGGAACTTTGAGACAAAGAGCATGGGAAGGCTGCACAGGCCTCTCCTTGAGACTTTGCTGAATTCGGAGCTGTAAGTGGATCTTAAATGAAACTTCCCGAAGACAGAAAAACTATAACTATTTGAAAGTAACCGTGAAAAAAATTTTAAGACTGACTGATGTTCAAAGACTGATGTTCAAACTATGTCCAGCAAGAATAAAGAAACTTTAACAAACACCTGGAATGTTAGATATAGGCCATAGAAAGGTCACTTCTTAGCAGTAGGACTAAAAGAATCCTGAGTTAAAGAATATCATACACTTATTCCAACAAAGTTTTATAAAGCAGATCTTGAAAGAATCAAGCTGATTTACAAGACACACTAAAATGCATGTGCATGCACACACACACACGCACACACACATTTTAAAGGAGACAATAAAATCAAAATGTTCATCAGTGTAACCTTGACAATATCCATCATCTCATTAAAAGTCAACAAAAATATCAGAAGCCAAAGAAATTGATCAATAACTAAGTAAAATTTGGGTCAATAGAAAAGAAACTCAAATAATACAGATGATGAAATTGAAAGACAAAGACTTTATTTTTTAAATTTTTTTTTAACCAAGAACCTGTATTGGTACAATGTACATATAATAATCACATTCATCTCATTTATTTTGTACCTGTACATGATGCATCTTGGTTTTCCCCCCTCTTCCCCACCTCTCCCTGTTCCCTCTATCCCTATTTATAGTAGGCTTATTCACATTTCTTCATGAATTCCCTTTCCCCTTTCTTTCCTTTTTTTCCCTTCCTGCTTTTCCCCCTTCTCTCTTTCTAGTTTTCCTCTTCTTTGTATATTATCTTCCTATTATATCTATTACACCTCTTTGTCCTATTTACACTTATGGTGTCTCATATCAGACAAACAATTCAATGTGTACTCACGAGTGTCTGATTTATTTTGGTGGGAATGTAGATTGGTCCAGCCACTGTGGAAATCAATATGGAGATTCCTCAAAAAACTACAACTAGAGGTTCCATTTGACCCAGCTATTCTCCTACTGGGGATTTTCCCAGAAGAATTAAAATCATCATACCACAGGGATACATGCACAACCATGTTCACAGCAACACAATTTGTAATAGCTAAGTCTTGGAAACAGCCTAAATGCCCAACAACCAATGAATGGCTAAAGAGAATGTGGTTTTTCTACACAATGGAGTACTACATGGCCATAAAAAAGGATAAACTAGAGTCATTTGTATGTAAATGGATATGCCTTGAGAACATACTTTTAAGACAAAGACTTTAAAATGACTCTTAAATGTATATTGAAGGACGTCGAGAAAATATAAATGTAGTAAAGTTAAACATTAGAATAACCAATGATCATTTGGGACTAAAAAAAGAAAATATCCCAAATCAAAACTCATTAGGAGAGGATTATACACTATAAAAGACAAAATTGATGAACTTGAAGACATATCAAAAGAAATGATCAGAATTGGACTGAGGAAAGGAAACATAACAAGAAAAAGACAAAAATTTTTTTAAAAGGACCAAGCCTTGAAACTATGAGATAACTCGAATGATTTAACATATGTGTAAATGGAGTCAAGAAAAATGTCAAGAGAATTTTAGAAGTAATGCCCAAAATAAATTTCCAATTGGATGAAAACTATAATCTACATATTCAAGAAACACAGAAAACACAGGCAGGGTAAATCCAAAGAAAATCATCCAAAACACAACTTACAAGTACCCTAAAAGCAATCAGAGAGGGAAAAAAAAAGACAAATTAAGTGCAGGGTATAAAAAGTAAGAATTGCCAATGACTTCTTGTCAAAAAAAAAATGCAAACCAAAGGATGTTTTTAAAGTTATGAAAAGAAAAAAAATCAATCAAGCCAGAATTCAATCCCAAGCAAATAATATTTTTCAGAAATATAGGTACATTTTTTTTTCCAGAAAAACTAGAGCTGATAGAATTCACAGGCATCAGACTTCATTAAGGTCAGAGAATGATAATACAAATGCAGAATTACACATAACAATAAAAATCACTGAAAATGGTCGATAGAAAGTATGTCTTCAATATCTCCCCTTTTTCGTACATTTCTTAACAGATGAAGCAAAAGGAGTAACAATACATGATAGAGTTTATAACACATGGAGAATTAAAATGTATGACAACAGCACAAAGAAAGGTGAGGAGAAATAGATATTCACAGTCTGTTGCCTTAATTATGTGGTACAATATTATTTGAAGATAGTTTGGGATAATTTAAAGAACAACCATTAGGGTGGGGATGAAGAGTTATAGGCAATATGGCAACAGTAAAGATGAAATGAAATACTGAAACTATACCCCATAAAATCAAAGAATGCAAAAGAGAAAAAGAAAAAGGAACACAGATGAAATGAGACAAATAGAAAGTAAGTAGCAACTCTGAATATTTAAAGTGACTATATCCATAATCATATAAAATTTAAATGTTCTAAAGCAGGAGTTGGTCCTTTTTCTCTGAAAGGACTCAGGAATAAACAGACTTTGTATGCCATACACACTTCATCAACTACTGAACTCTGCAAATAGAGTGTAAAAAAGCCCTAGACCCTATGTAAATAAATACGCATGGTTATTTTCCAGTAAATTTTGAATTACAGAAACAGAGACTCAGCACATGGACAATAGTTTGATGATGGCTAGTCCAATGTTTTTCAATACAGATATTATATAAACTATATATATATATATATATATATAATTCTAAAATAAAGTCAGCATTAGAAAGTAAAAAGAAATAGGCAGAATTAATTATAATAATATATTTTAGCTAGCCTATGTATACAAGCTAATATTATTTCATAATGTACTCAGTATGCAAGTAATTGATAAGACAATTTGCGTTCTGTGTACTAAGTCTTTAAAATCTGATGTGTACTTTAACTTAGGAGGCAGTAACTGTGAACAATATGCAAGCACAGGTTCTGTACCTGGGGATGAGGGCTACCACTGGTCTCTGAAATAGCCTCTGAAGTTCCATGAGCTGCAGGCTTGGTCCTCAGCTTGGGGATACTGAGAGGCAGGGCCGAGTGGGAGGTCTATAAGTCCATGGAAATGGGCTGTCAGAGGGGGCTATGAGACTTTGGTTACCTCCCACTTTTGTTTTCTGGCCTTGAGGCGAGTGGTTTGTTCTGCTACACACTGCCACCATGATGTGCTACCTCACCATAATGTGTTACTCACCACAGGCCTAAAAGCAATGGGCCAACCAGTCATGGGCTAGGACTGTCAAAACTGTGAGCCCAAATAAACCTTTCCTCTTTATAAATTGGTTATCCCAGGTATTTGTTATAGTGATGGAAAGCTGACTAACATAAATGCCTCTTCAATTTTTACTATCTCTGTGTCTCCATGCTGTGTCCTAGTGCTGCTTCTTAGTCATTGTTTGAGGATTATCCCTGGGGTGGGATGGTCATTCACAAACATCTCTGGTCTGCCATGCACATAGGTAAAGCAGACTTTTCACAGAACTCATATAATCAAATTATGAAGATGCTAACATTTAGAACTCAAAGAGAATGTGGAGCATTAATCTGTAGTAGAACTTAGCTATAGTGTGTGTCTTATATGCACAAGATACTGGGGAAATGACCATAGCATGTGTCCATAGACATATTGGACCAGTGGGCAGTAGATGCAGGCCAGAATTCCATTTATCACTTAGCTTTTCTGTCTGTGCTAGTCTACCAGCAACAGCGGGTGACATGTTGGGTTGCAGGTGTCAGTACAAGTTCATATACATGTGAGAGATCATAATTTTTCAGTACACTGACTGGCATCAGGACTTAGCCCACCAATTTTTTATTTTACTTTAAGTTTGGCTTCTATAAATGAAGACACCCTCTTATTTTGTAGTCATCTGCTTTGTTTGCCCTTGGGATCAACAGGGTGTGTCAGCCATCACCACAGATCCCAAGGTCTAAACTATTATATCTTGGTTGCCTTTTTCAGCCTACTACCTGTTACAGTAATTATAACCTACCTCTAAAACTTAAACACCACCACCTGGCCTCTGCCTCTAAATGGTGACTGCATCCCCTCGGAAATCAGAAATGGAGTTTCATAGCAACATCTGCTCTTACTAACTCTGATCTCGGAAAAGAGTCATACCTACGCTTGCCAACAATGTGTGTGTCAGTCTTTCTAGCAGAGCAAGGACTCTCTGGCTCCTCTTTGGGGACATCTTGCCGGGAGTCTTTTCAGAGAATTATTGATCACATCTCAGAAAAGTCCTATCAAACACCATTTTCCTCTTAACTTTCTACCAATTTCCATTTTCCATTAGTTCCAAAGAACTAAAAGCAACGTCTCTAAGAGATACTTGTACATCCGTACTCATAGCAGCATTATTCACAGAATAGAATGTTATTCAGCTTTTTAAAGGCAAGGAAGTCTGCAACATGCTACCTGTGTAAAGAATGTTGCTGAGGACATGATGCTAAGTGAAAAAAGCCAGTCTCTCTCCCTCTCTCTCTCTCTCTCTCTCTCTCTCTCTCTCTCTCTCACACACACACACACACACACACACACACACACACACACACGAGAACTGTGCTATGATTCCAGTCCTGCGAGGTACTTAAAATAGTCAAAATCACAGAGATAGAAAGTAAAGTAGTGGTTCCCAGGGACTCAATGAAAGGGAAAGTGGGAAGTTGTTTCTGAATGGAGTTTCAGTTTTACAAGATGGAAAGTGTGCCAGAGATGGGTGTTTGCGATGGCTGCACAGAATTGAGTGCATTTAATATCACTGAACTGTGCACTTAAAAGGGGTTAAAATGGTAAATTTTATGTTACCATCTCAAATACCACAATATAAAATGGAAAAATGTATTTGTCCAAATCCAATCCAAGGAAAATCAGCTTCAATAGTCTGGGCAGTGTCTTAGAACTTTAAAAAAGTTCAGTGAGTGATTTTGGTACATATGGAGCATTGGTAGCCGCTGACTTGAGGTACGTTTCCTTCTCTAGGAATTATAAATCACACTCTAATTTTTGGTCCTATGATTAGAAGTTAAGCAATTTACTTGCAAATATTTTTACTAAGTTATGGCACAATGGTATGCCCTTTATTTTTTATTAAAACCAAGAACTCTTTGAGATTTGCTGTAAAAATGAATACACTGCTGGTTATAGTATTCATTACCATTTATAAACCATATCTTGTCATAGTTTAGTACCCAGAAAAAATTTGTCTTTCTGAATAACTGATATTTTTCTTCTATTAGTTAATAATTATTATATAAGTGATTATGTATAATTTTTTGCCTGGGCTGCCAGAAAGCTCAGAATAAAATTAAATACTTCTGCTTTTTAAGCCCATTTTTTCTACTATAATAGCTTTTTTTTTTTTTTTTTTTTTTTTTTTTTTTTTTTTTTTTTTTTTTTTGTGGTGCTGGGGATCGAACTCAGGTCCTTGTGCTTGCAAGGCAAGCGCTCTAATCACTGAGCTAAATCCCCAGCCCCTCTACTGTAATAGCTTTAACGTAGTTGAGTATCTTAGTGAAAAGCACCTCAAATGTTTTGTAAAACCAGGTTTGGTATGAATACACGATGACGACTGATGAAGATGGTGATGATGCTGGCCACTGCCATTCTGAGGGACTTCTATTATGTGACTGCACAGACTTAATCTTTTCTTAAAATTTAATCCTCAGCTCAACCTCATAAGGTAAGAATTAGTGTCATTTTACAGAAAGTAAGTTAATTAACAATATAGCTTTTCTTCACTGAAAAAGAAAATCATAATTACGAAGAAAGGGAACTTGCAACTGCAGACATTAAATTACTTTCCCATGAATCCACCCACCAGCTACCTCTAATCTGCAGCGTACAGATTTTTATGGCTGCGTCTCGATTATGGCTCTTTAAACAGAAGAGAAAGGTAACACCTTCAGTGTGGAGACCTCTTGTGTGTGGGGACTACCCTGAGTTAGCTATGGTTTCATTATATGAAGCTTTTCATCTGCATATGTAATAATTCAACACACAGTATATTTTTATTAACATTATTCATAATCCATTTCTATTTTATTTGAAGAAGACCGAGACGGGTCAAGAAAAGGAGAGAGGGGAGATACTGACCGAAAACATTCATATTGTTCAAAAACTAGAGATTACCTTTATATTTATTACTGTTGAAACGTCAAAGCCCCTAGGACTATGGTCTGCCCGCAGCTTCTGTTTCTGCTGGGTGAAGCAGAGCACGTAGGAAAACATCTCCTCCCTCTTGGCCACATTGCCACTGGAGTAGCCCGCACCAAGCCTGCACAGCTCCCGACTTGGGCCCCATTAAATCAGACGGAATCGTCAAAGGCCTGGGTTACTCTTTCATGGGGGAGTGTATACATCCTTTCTGCATCTACTTCTCATTCATCTGCCACTGTCCACACGTTGTCTGTGTTTCTTACTTTTCTAAAAGAGGAATGTTTTGGTTTGGTCTGTCATGTCCCAGTCTGAGGTCCCCTCTTGTGCCTCTCAGAACCATCACAGTCCAGGTCACTGCCAGTCTTTACAGGTTGTCATTTAGTGAGTCCGGTTAGTAAGTGCAGGTTAGATCCCGCAGAATGTGAAGACCTATGCGAAGTCCTCAGAGGAAAGCTGTGTGCGCAGCGAATGCAATAAGCACTGTGTGTGTGTGTGTGTGTGTGTGTGTGTGTGTGTGTGTGTGTGTGATTATATCCCATGTGATTTCTCTTCTCTATGTAATTTAGTTAAACCAAACGAAATTCCACGGAAGTATCTTTTAACTTTCCCTGAAGCTACTCATCAATATCTACTGGAAAAGCAAGAAGGAAAATCTGCAGAGGGCACTTTGGGCCTGCAAGGCATAGGAATTACCAGTCAGCAGGCACACAAAGCAAGCACACCTTCCTTTCAAAGGTGTCCAGGATCCGGGAACTGGGGCAGCATTGAAAAGCGCAGGGGTAGGGCCTGGTAGAACAAGGACAGCTATGTGTCCTTGGCCGGAGCTGTGGTTAAATGCCCATCGGCAGTTATTCTGGGAATGGCGGCACCTACCTATATGCATGACTGATTTAACTAATATAAAAAGTTCTTTCTTATTTTTGCACCTTGTGGACTATGAAGAAAGAGGCAAAACAAATCCAAAATAAATTAATAAAACGAGTATTTTTTTTGCTGGAAAATACAAGTGAACTATACAGTAAACTCTCGCAATATTTCCATCTGCTGGGTAGATGAATCAAGAATAGTTTTACATTTATAATTACAGAGGGAACGTGTGAAAGACCCTTATTCCTTTTTTCCCCCTTCTCTTAAAAAATGGTGAATAGGGCCTTTAATACTCAATTTTAAATGAATGTTGTATATTTTGGCGTGGTGTCAAAGTGTTAACAGAACTCGTACTATGGTCTTCGAAGGGGAAAAAACAAATAGTTTAACACTGAGGTATTTTGAAACAGGTGCTCTGGATAATTAAAGGACTCTGTGGCTTTGGGGGGCACCCTTCCAAGAACCAGAAATCTGAAAAATGAATACCACACTGTCACTTTGATAAAATATCTGGTTTTTGCTTCTACTGAGGAAAGAAACCAGAACGCGAAGAGAACAGAGAAAATTTATGCTTAGTAAGGTGTAATCTACAAGACACTTATTGAAAACTGCCACAGGCCCAAGAAAAAAATAGTATTCATTCCTCAGTTATTTAGGGCCCACAATAAAGCACCAATAGTTTAACTACTCTTCATTTTCAACCGACCATCATGATATGGCTGGGAATTGTACAAAAATTAGAATTTGGCGTAGATGAGGATACAACAGGAGCTGCAATTTTGTAACATAAAGCAAGGATAAAACAACTATAAAAACAAATCATAAATAACATAGGATCAATGAAAAAATAGGCAAGAAAAGAAGGAAAGAAGTGGGCTGGGGAAGGGAAAACCAAGGGAACCGAAGGACAAAATGTAAGCGAAAGAAAATGGAAAGTAATCACTTGGATGACTCAACAAAACCCAGGCTCAGGGCTTGCATATTCACAGACCACCACATAGGTATCAAGAGGGTATTTTTTGTGAAGGTTCAGCACACAGTTCTATGAAGGTAACAAAGAATAGTCTAGGACAACATCACATCAGAATTCTCTTGGCCTGTGACTCAAGGACAGGGAAATCACAGCACCAAGCAAATAAAGTACGGATGATCCCTCTAGGGAAGATTCGAGCTGTGATTCTTGGAATGAGGGAAGTAACAACGTTGGGTTGTGCACATTTCCTTATGCCTTGAGAACATGACACAGTTACACCAGTAATTCACACCAACTGAAATGCCTTGGTGGCTAGATCATTGTACAAATATCTATTTCTACTGCACTATAGAAAAGGTCTTTAAACTAGGTCATTGGATTTGTTGGACTTTAAAAAACTACTACCATCAGAATAGGGTTTTAATCTACTTTGTAAAAAAATTAGATTAAAAATTTCTGTATCTATTCTCTTAGCTGAACAAAGGGGCGATAGGTACAAAATTCACTGCTATAATTCATCGAGAATTTAGAAATTAAATATATTTTACCTTGAGGCATACTGCATCATTTTTATTATTTTTTAATTTCTAAGAAACTTTCTCTAGGTTTATTTCATTTTGTATCTTACTCTCTATGTTTCAATTGGGTATTTGCATATTTATCTTCATTATCATATATTCGTAACTTTTCTCTAGGAAACTCAAAGTAGTTAATGGCCTTTGTGTAATTTCTCTTCCAGGCCACCGAACTGAGAATTAAGAAAGCACCATCTCCCCCATTATATTAATCACTGAACAGCTTACTTTTTATTTACAATTGATGGTCAAACCTGGCCTCACTTAATTGCCTGCTGAGTTTGTGAAGTTACTCATAAGCCACATATATGCCCTACTTCAGACTGGCAGATTCAGAACCTCTACTGGCCAGGTCAGAATATTAGTGTTTATTTTAAATTCCTTAAGTGATTCTAGTAGCACCATACTGCCTACTATTTGACACAGTCACTGACACACACATTTTTGTTTTCAGCCTACTTTACAACTATCCCAGCCACAATGTTCTAGAAGTCATGCCTAGTCTTTGAAAATTGTGGATCATAGTGACTCCTTTTTTTTTTCCTTTCATTTTTCCATGAACATCTCCAGAGTAACTAACTTATCCCTCCCATTTTCTCACTAGGATTGCTGATATAGTGTCTGAGTGGCCCAAGTCTTCACTAGGGAACTTCTCTAGCTCATTCTTCATGATGCTTCCCACTTTAGAAGTATAAGTTACTGTTTTGGGGGCTACCACCCCCAATAGAATAGCTAAGCCTGAAGTTGCTTTATCTAATACAGTGGTTCTCAACCAGGGGTTAGGATCCACTAGGCAACATTTGATTATGTTGGGGAACATTTTCGGTTGTTGAAATTTGGAGGTCGTTACTGGTATCTAATGAATGGGGGCCAAGGGTGATGCAATCTATCCTATAGTGCATAAAACAATCCTCCTGTCAAAGAATATTTGGCTCCAAATGTCAATAATGCTGACGTTGAGAAACTCTGATTAAAATCATCATTAGCAATAAGGAGGCATAGCCAGCATACCCATGCCCAACGCTACTACCTTCACAAACACATGCCCTCCTGGACATTATATATCTCTGATGCCAGTTTATATGAGCTGCTCTCCCTTTTCATTCTCTTTTATGTATTTGATTCTGATGTGCAACAGAGGGAAGTCTATGTTACTGTTTATACCTACAAACTTCTCAAGCACAAAGTATTTCTCAATTTTACTTTACTCTCTATAAAAGCTTTTAATAAGTGCTAATTCCTGAGAGGATTACAGTATTGAAAAACTCACACTCACTGTGTGGTGGAGTACCAGATGAACATCCAACCTAGAAAAGAATGTGGCAGTAAGCACTATAGGTGTTCCAAGATCAGTGATCCCACATCACAAATAAGATTCACATTTCATTTTTCTTTTTCCTTTTGCTAGATATAAAACTCATTGAAGACAAGACTTCATCTATATTTTTGGCACCTTTACCTCCTAATATAACACAACTCATACAGTGGACACTCAGTATTTACTGCATGAATAAAAGAGTGAATGAATAACAGTGAGAATCATGTAAGTTATAGTGAGAAGATCCCATATACAATATTAAGGGATGCCATTGATGAATAGATAGTAATTAACAAGCACTCTCATACATCTGCCATACTTATATTCTAAATACTAAACCAATTGAATTTCTTGCAAAATAAGAATCTTCACTCAGTGGTGAAAACAGTTACCAAGAAATCCATTAGAAAATTATTTTCTCTATATTAGTACAGAAATGTAGAACTACCTGGACTATAACAATCAACAAAAATAAATAGTGTGTTGGGATCACTTGTAGAAATCAGTTTCAAACAAAATTGTGAATATCTATTAAGAATCTTTTAGAAGATGTGTTTTCACCCCTCTTCTATTTCTTGAGTTTACAAGGTATACATTAGGCTGGATTCTGTTGATAAATGACCTTAAAGCAATTCCTACAGAATATTTTGTTGATTAAAATATAGGTGAAATGTTGGAAGTAATAGCAAAAAATCAGACTTTTGAAAATGTCCACTCGAAAATAATATTGTACTCTTCTCTGGGCTCTAGTGTTTTTAACAACAGTATCTTAAATGAATTATATTGGCTTGTTATATGGCTGTTCAGTAGCTGTCACTAATCTTCATTTTGGGCATAACTATTTTAAATGATGAGTGATGTATATAAAAACCCTAAGACAGAGTGTTGATAAGTTGACTCTTTGAAATGAAAGGCATACATAAGCATTTATGTTTGGCAATTAGAAATTCCCTACTGAATTTTCATTTCAGATCATTTTAGTAAAACTTCATTATGTGAGCATATTAAATATTTTCTTTTTAACCTTTTTAAATCTCTAACATATCCTAACCCTTAATGTCAGTGCTGGGTTAAAACTTTCAAGCAAAGGATGAAGAAAAAAAAAAACCCTGAAAATATTTCAATATTGCTTCCACAGTTAAAACTTGTTCCACGCTGGCCAAAATTATTGACTTATCTTCTTCATGATAACCAATTCTTTCCCTCAATTCTCTTTTCCTGTCGGCTTTTTTGAATGGGGAAGAGTACAAATAGCATTAAGTTATTCTGCTTAACAAAAATTCACTGAGCTTCTATGTGTCAGGCACGTTTCTAGATCCTGGGAATCCAGCAAGTATGAAAAACAAAAACAGACAAAATTGTTGTTTATATGGGCTGTATATATTTAGGAAAAGTAAGCTGCTAACAAAATATAGTCTCAGGTAGTAAAATTGCCAAGAGGAAATACAGCACAACAGAAAGTAATGGTGACAGAATCTCTCAGGGAATAAAATTTGATCAGGTAGCTGAATGAATTAAAGACACAAGGTATGCAGATACCTTGGGAAGAGTGTTTCAGCAGACGGAACCACACCACAAAGGCTTAAGGTATGAACATGTTTGATATCTTTCAGGTAGAACAAGAAATCCAACATGGCTGGAGTAGTGTGAGTGGGGAGGGTAGGAGAATGAGGTCAGGGATGGGCAGAGGCCCCATAATTCAGGGCCACATAGCCACAGTGATGAGGACTTTGAATTTTATCCTGTGAGAGGAAACCACCGGAAGGCAGAAGGGTGACATGACATGATTTCGGTTGTAAAAGGATCACTTTGGCTGCTGTGTCAAGATTGGACTACTAGGGTGGGAGTGGAAGAGAAGGTAGAAGACACTAGTTGCAAGACCGCAACACTTGCACTAGTGAAAACAAGTGCATCTTGGATCATGGCAGGTCGTAGCCAACAGGAAGCACGGATGAATGAATAGGTAAAAAAGAACTGGCTTATATACTTATGGAGTTAAATCCCATCACGTGCTTTCTCAAAACCAGAGAACTAGGGAAGCTGGTGTCTGAGACTGAAGGTCTGAGAATCTAGAGCTCTAATATTCAAGATGAGAAGATTAATGTTCTAGTTCAGGACAAGAGCAAATTTGCCCTTCCTCCACCATTCTTTTTCTACCTGGACCCTCAATGGACTGGAGAGGCCAGATCTTCTGTACTCAGTTGACTGATTTAAATGCCAGTTTCTTTAGGAGACACCTTCACAGATATACCGGAAGTAAAGTCACCAGCTATGTGGGCATCCCTTAACACAGTCAAGTGAAAACCTAAAATCAACTAGCAGAGTAAGGGAGGTGTAAAGAGTCAGCAATGATCTGGTTCCCAATGTATTTTTTAACTAGCACTGACAAAATACCTGACGGACTGAACACGGTGTGTGAAAGGGAGGAGTGAAGAATGCTTTCATTGTGACACATGGTGGTTCTGCTAACCAAAGCAGGGTCTGAGGTAAGAACAGGACACAGTATAATTTGAAGACTTCCTTAGTCACTGATACAAAACTGATGAGTGACATTATGAGACAGATTCAAGAGCCGCTGTGAAAATTAAGCAAGACATATGCAAAGAAAATCACTTTCAGGTCCACCAGAGCGGAAGAAAAATCTTAAAATTAGGTAAAAGGCAGAAAAGAAGATTATCTTTAAAAGAATAATATTTAAACTGACTTCTGCCATCTCCACACAATTAAAACCAGGGAGGAATGTAGTAGTCTACTGTAAAAGCCAGAAAAAATATCCCTTCCACCATAAAATTTTATACTGAGCAAAAAGATTCTTTCAGAATAAAGGTAAAATAAATATATTTTAAAAATAAATAAATCTAAGAGAATTTGGCACCAGAAGTACCTGACTAAACAATATCTTCAGACAAAAAGAAAATGATCCCAGAAGAAAGTCTAAAAGGACTAAAAACCAACAAAGGAGTGAAGGTAAGTGAAATTGACACTAATCGTAAAATAAACAATAATAATCCCCTAGGCAATTTAATGTACATAGAATTTTAAAATGTAACATCATATAAGTCTGAAAAAGAGTAATTAAGCTATTTAAAATATATTGCCTGAAAAGAAGTTAAAAGTATTAAATAACAATACATTTTGACAAAAAAGATGCATTTTCTCACGAAGTAACCATATGAAAAGTAAAAGAACACAACATAAGATGGAGAAGGAGGAATGGAATAATAAAAATTCATAATCATTCCAAATGCAGACAAGCAAAGAGAGTAAAAAAGAAAAACATGGAACTGATAAGAAGAATAAAAAACAGGATTATACATATTTAAATTAAATGTAAATGAACAAAACAGCTCAATAAAAAAACAAAAGTTTCTAAATGAACTTTTAAAAACAAAGTTTGAGAGAAGCACATCTAGAATATGAGTACTGTATACAGAAAAACTTGAACATTCCTATTATTACTAAGAAGATCGAATTCATAGTGTAAAAGTGATCAGAAGAAAAATTCCAGACATAATGAAATCACCTGTGAATTCTGCCATACGTTTTAAGAAGAAAATAATATCAAGTCTATTCAAACTCTTTCACTATGTTGAAAAAGAAGAAACTCCTCTAATATTTTTGAGGCCAGTATAAACTGGATATCAAAATTTAAGGTGGCTATTATAAATAGGAAAAACTGCAGTCCGGTCTCAACCAGGAATATAAATTTTAAAAACCAGCAAACAAATAAAATGATGTGTAAAGAGAAAAATAAAACTTGACAAACTGTTTACTTCAGAAAGGAAAATTTCATTTAACATTTAAAATTCAGTATTATACTATATTAACAAAATAAAACGATGCAATGCATTCATGAGAAAACTCTTAAAAGAGTAAATAAAATCTTTTTTAACCTGATAAAAGTATCTATAAAAAGCTGAGAGTACATGTTATACTTGGTATGTACTGAAAACTTTGCCTCTAAGAGTGAGCAAGTCAGCAGAATTGACATTTTGAAATTTTCGCCATGAAATTAGGAAAATGATAAAAAAGTCTACTTATTACTCTTCCTGTTTGGCACTTTTCATGGTCTTGAGATATCAGTAAGACATAAAAAGTAGATAAGTAGATAGAGAGACAGATTACGATAATGGAAGAAAAATTGATTTCAGATAGAATGACAATATACACACAACTCAGTGAATATACAGGTAATTCTTTAGAAATAATATGCTGTCTTAATAAGGTGACTGAAGGTAATTAGAAAATGATGTTTTTTAAAAATATAATTTATAACAAAGCCCAAAAAGTAAAATACCCAGGAATAAATGTAACAGAAGATGCATAAAAATTTTATGTGGAATTTTGAAAAAATACTATTGAGATGAAGAAAACTTGAATAAATATTTATGAACTAGAGTACCTCAACTGACCTATAGTTTGAGGCAATCAAACCCACTAAAAATCACCAGGCATGGGTGTGCGTGGGTGGGCGGGGTTGGCAGGTTGTTGTATATGTATGTAAATTGAAACAATTAGACACTATTGAGAAAGAAAAACTTTGTGGGAGAACTTGCCTTTACTAGTTGTCAATTAAAAGTTATAGTGATGACTGACGACAATTGGATATTATTGGTACAAGAATAGACAGATCACTGAAACATATTAGAGACCCATGCATACATATTAGCTTTCCTGTTACTGGGATGTAATTCAAGACACCCACAGTTTAAAGGAGGAGAGGTTTATTTGGCTTATGATTTTAATGCATTCAGTCCATGGTTGCCTGGCTCCAAGGAGAAATATCATGGCAGAAGGAAATGGAGGAGCAAAGCTCCTGAGATTTGAAGAAAATTTCCTGATGACTAGGAAACAGAACAGGGGAACAGGGCCAGAGAAGAAGGGGCCAAGGACCAAAGTCACCCAAGGTCACTCCTCCATGATCAACCCGCACACACCCGGAAGTGCACTTTACTAATTCTGCATGCAAGGCAAACAGAAAAGGACAGAATGGCGAGAGAAAGAGTTTTAAAAAATGACTTAGACAACAGGAAAACCAAATGAATAACAGTTCTGATCATTAACTTCTACCCAAGTTATACACAAAAATCAAATTTAGGTAGATTATAGATATGAATACCAAAGGAAATCAGTAAAATGTCTTGAAGGTAATAAGGACAAGTATTTCTATTCCCTTACTGACCAAATAATTCTTAAACTGGCTATACAAAAAGACGTTAACAATTAAAGGAAAGATTACGAATTGGACTATGTTGAAATTAGAACTTTTGGTCACTAAAAAGCACCGATAAAGAGTGAAAAAGTAAAGTACAGAAGGGGAAAATATTTATAACATATGTAATTTACATCAGGTGCCGGCTTAAATCTAGAAGGTACACTGCGCATAGTTGAGAAAACCAGGGAGCCAGCCAACTAGAGACTGAAATGTGAACCACAAAAAACTTCTCCTCCTTGTAGTTGTGAGCATTTTCACCAATTGATAAGACATGATGACTTTAATTCAGAATTGAATAGCACCAGAACTGAATTGAATTATAGGACATGCAGCTAATGCTCCTAGAGAATTAATTGGCTGTTGCAAAAAGAAATCCCCGTGCACATTTATTTTGGTGACCAGAGTAAAGTGTTGTATTTTATGGTGAGTGGTGGGAGAATGGGAAGGAAAAAACCACTCTGATTTTTCCTATCTGTTACAAGAACAGACTGCTGGGGGGCATGTAAATTGGAAATAGTATTTGATCAGCTATTGTCTTAGTCACTTTCCTCATCGCTGAGACAAAATACTCAGTGCTCACAGCTAAAAGGAGGAGAAGTTATTTTCTGGTTCACATTTCAGTCTCTAGTTGGCTGGCTCCAAGGAAGGATGGCATGACAGAGGCATGGCAGAGGAAGAGCTGCTCACCTCATTGAAGGCAGGAAGGAGAGAGAGTGAGACAGAGACAGAGACAGAGAGACAGAGAGAGACAGAGAGAGAGAGGCAGAAGGGAAGCAGGAAGAGAGATACACTCTTCCAGGGCACACCACCAGTGAGCACCTCTTCCGACCAGGCCCCACCTCCTAGCAGCAAGTCAACTATAATTCTCCTATAATCCAATCACATTCCAAATGTTCTGCCTATGATCACATGAGGCTTTAGGAGAACATCTAGATTTAACACGTAAAAGTTATGTCGGGCATAATAACTTTATATATCAAACAACAAAATCTGAACAGGACATAACAAAATGTGCTTATTTAGCTCGCGTATCTCTCTAGTTGCTGGCCTCTGTGGAGCTGCAAATCAGCTCCACTGAATCTGGGCTTAGTCGAGAGAGTTCATCCATTTGGTCATGGTTCCATTCCCTCTCCTTTGAGGGGAATTCTCTTTCTTGTTAGAATTTACCTTTGTTCAATTAGATCGCTGGTGAGGGAAGATGTAAATGTGACTGTACAATCAGCAACTAGCAATTTAAACTGGCTGGATATAGTTACTTGAAAAAAAGCACAGTCTTTGTTCTTTAGAGCCACTGTACAATATTGGAGAGATTTGCAAAAGAAAGAAAAGATGGAAAAAAATGAAGGTTAACCATTCTCATTTCGAGAAAAAAATACCAAATATTTGGCCCCTTGCCTTTTCCATCAGAAAAAGAATAAGTAAATAAATACTGGCTCTCCAAATCCTTTTCTTCTTTACCCACTTACAGAACCGCTTTCTGGGTTTTATAAGCCCTTTCTTGGTATTTTGCACACATTTCCACCCCTTACACTAAGCCAGTGACCTTGCTTATTTCGTTGCAATTATCAAAACACACAACTGCAGCTGGAGTTTCTCAGTTAGTTTTCTTCAGCATTGGGAAGCTTTTTCTCAGCATTTCCTGTCTTGGCAAAGATGAAGAAAGTGGGAGGATGGTGAGAGCTTGTTGATAAACCTGATTCTTATTCCGTCCTAGTGATGTCTGAGGTGTTAATCTTGTCTTTTCTTTTAATCTAGGTAATGATAATGGGTTGTTTTCCAATATTATTTCAGCTTCATTAATATGTATGTTGTCTGCTGTAATTTCTTTTTCATTCAAACAGTACTTTGAAGCTAACTTTAGAAGCTTCTTTCCTGCTTCAGGCCTAACTTTGACTTGTTTTTTAACTCTCAGACATTTTCTTTGCATTGGCCCCTGTTCTTTGATATCCCTTTGTAGTTCCTGTTTCTTCAATATGCTGCTCTAACATTATTCTTCCTAATCACCCCATATGCTGTGCTTTGGGGTTGTCTTTTACCATCTCCGTGTTAATTTCATATGTATGAAAACTTCGTGGTGGCCTTTAACAACAGTAAACCTCAGTATTCATTTGATTAATATCTGTTAGTGCCTCCCCCGTAGCAGGCACCACACTAAACTATCCTTTTCACCGCATGCGTGACCTCGCTCCCTGCCTCAAGCGAATGAAGGACACAGAGATACTGGCCCGGATGTGCACCTTGGATTTTCTGGCACCCAACTTCAGCCTGTTCTCCCCCTTCAGATCTTCCGCCCCATGAGCTGCTGTCACCCTCACACAGTTGTTATGGTCACACATTCTCTAAAAGGAGGGCAGCAAGTGGTTTGCACTACTCTTAGAACCCGCTGTCTGGGGCACCCAGGTGAAGTCTAGTCGCGGTATCTTCCTGGTGTAACACGAGGTTTTGACATGACTGGTCAGTTAACTGTCTGCCTTTACGTTTTCTTGATACAACTTCCTTTGTGCTCGCCTCACACATGACAACTCATCACGTTCCCTGCAACTCTACAACTGTCTTCATGGAACCTGGTGATGGAGAGATGCCATGTGAATAGACACTGAGTTTATTTTAGGTATCACTTTGCCCTTTAATTTTTGTTGGGTAAAATTCACTGGTTCAGACACTTTTACTTCATCCCATTCTCATCCCCTTGGCAACTTGACTCTGTTCCGTGTCCACAGGTGGTGCTGCCTGCCTAGCGCCCTCCCTGGAGCACCTACAGGCACTGACAGCAGGAAGTCAAAAAGTAAATACGTCAGTCCCAATTCTCAGAAGTACTGGACAATAAATTATCTTCAGTCACTAGAGAGAAGTACCATCAACTCCTTTACAGAAGCTAACATTCGACTCATTGTAACTTCTTTGTTTCTTTTTTCCTGTTTTATTGCAAGTGTAAATGAGAAGGGGCAAATCTTTGGTCTATAGAGACTGATCATTCAAATTTGTGAGGATAGTTGAATATCCCTTATCTAAAATACTAGATCTAGAAGTGACTCAGATATCAGACTTTTTCGAATTTTGGCATATTTGCACATACATAAGGAGATATTTTAGGGATGGATCCCAAGGCTAGACATAAAATTTGTGTTTTATTTATCCTTTATGTACATAGTTTAAAGGTAATTTTATATAATACTTTCATTTTCTACTTATATTATCATGTTGATGTTCAAAATGTTTGGAATTGTGGAACATTTCAGATTTTGGATTTTTGGATATATTAGTCAGCTTAACCCTAATTGCCCAAGAAATATCACAGAGAATCACAACTGGGATTTAATATTATTAGAAAGCTTTTGCACAGCAAAAGAAACTACTGACAGAGTGAAGAGGCAACCCACAGCGTGGGAAAGAGTTTTTGCCAGCTATTCCTCTAACAAAGGACTAATATCTCGAATATACAAAAAACTCAAAAAAAATCAGACCCCCCAAATTTAAAGACCCAATCCAAAAGTCGGCAACTGAAATGAATAGACACTTCTCAGAGGAAGAAGTCGAAAGAGCAAATAAACATGAAAAAATGTTCAACATTACTGGGACAAAATACCAGACAGGCACAATTTAAAGGAAGAGGAGTATATTTGGCTTATAGTTTCAGAGGTTTTGGTGCATGGTTTGCTGGCTCCAAGGCAGAAACATCATAGCAAAAGTGTATGGTGGAAGAAAGCTTCCTCAGGCCTCCAGGAAACTGAGAGCAGAGGAAGAATGCCCGGATGGAAGGGGTCAGGGGTTAGTCCCTCATAGCCCACCCAGACACACACAGAAGTGTGCTTCACTCATCTCCTACCTATTTCTCAAGCCAATCAAGCTGTCAGTCAAAACTAACATTCCCCCTGGACTGGGATGCTCAATCTGTGTTGAGTAGTAGGCTACAGTTTTCCAATACAATCTACTAACTAAAGTAGTAACCGTAGAACAGTTGAGAGTCACTATAAGTAAAACTCTTTTCAGGAGGAAGTAAAATATCTAGTCAATTATTTATTCATGGGTTCATTCACTGAACCCACATTTCAAGGAGGAGCAACTATACAAACCAAAGCTGTGAGCAATGGGAAAGTGTGGAATGAAACGGTAGTGGGGGAAGAACTCAGGCTCCATGAGACATGCTTTCTCCTACGGCAGAGTTCACAGCTGAAACTCCGGTGCAGAAAGGAATCATCTGTGCTACAATGTGATAAATGTTATAACAGATTGTGAACACATTTTTCCAGTGCTAGAACATGTTTCATGGCTTTTGGCTGCTCTCAGGTAACAAAAGAAACATAGTAACAACCAACCTCAGTAGAGCTTGTAAGGTTTCATGGTAAAACATTGACTGCAACATGTTCCTGCACATCATGAGCTCTGAGTGCTATCTTTAGACACATTTGAGGTAAAGCCCATCCCTGGACTATAAAGTCTACTCCTAGTTTGGTTAGCGCTACTCGCATTACATTGATAAGCTATAATCCACAAAATAGTACTGATTCTTCTCTAGGCATCTTCTTCATAAAACATTAAACCATCAGCCCTAGAAAACTCCCCATCTGGTAATGATTGGTCCTGTCATCCAGCTGTAAGAAATGTTATATTAAAGTTGCTCTTTTCCAGGCTGGGGATTTAGCTGAGTGGTTAGAGTGCTTGCCTTGCAAGCACAAGGTTCTGAGTTCAATCCTCAGCACAAAAAAAAAAAAAAGAAAGAAAGAAAAGAAAAGAAAAGGGTTCATTTCCATCTAATACACTTTCTCCACTACCAAATTTAAAACATTCCAAAGATTACATTTATAAGTCTACATTGGAAGCAAGAGGAATGTGAAGAATCCCAGCTTTGATTATCTAACAATACTTCAATCAAGAAAAGTGATCAATACAGAAGGCAGAATTTTGAGGGTATGGCTCTAATCACAGGCAAACAAAGGATACTAGAAAAAATTATTACTTATTAGAGGAGGTAGTGCCCAAAGGAACATGAGAAAGAGAGAAAAGTACTTAGCCCGAAGGAGAGAAGCAGAAGTATCACGAGGGTAATGAATGTTCAGGTTCACGACCTTCCCTTTGTATTGGACCTTCCAGGACCCTAAGAAGGGGTCTACCAATGTGTTCATCTTATAATACATATATTGATCAGGGCCCTGTAGAGGATCATAATTTGATGGCATTATTGGGAGGTGACTGAAACAGGAGGTGGAGCCTAGTTGAAGGGAGTGGATCAGGGAGGTATCAACTTGGGAACTGTATATTGTTCTCAGCTCATTCTTCTCCTGCTTCCTTGCATTCTCTCTCTCTCTCTCGCTCTCTCTTTCTCTCTTTCCTTCTCTCCCTCTCTCCTTCACTCTCCCTCTCCTTCCTGTCCACCATGGGGTGAGCCTCTTTGTTCTAGCACATATACCTTACGATGGCATTCTGTCTCATCATGGGCCCAAACACAGCAATGAGACCATGGACTGAAACCCCTGAAACTGTGAGCCAAAATAAACCCTTCTTCCTTTAGTTTGGTCTTCTTAGGTATTTTGCCACAGCGATGAAAAGCTGACTAACATACAACCTCTTTGCTGTACTTCCATTTCCTTTATCTTATTCCTTAAATATCCTATTACCTTATTTTTAAATCATATACACACATTTCTAATGGAATAAATAATTTACTTACTTTATTTGTAATCTCTTCCTACCAGAATACCACCTGCCCAAAGGCAGAGACTCAACTCATTGTTTAGTGACACAGCTTACAAAAAGACACTACAATTCACTGAGTAAATTAATGGCTAGACAACTATAAGTATGGAGATCAATGTTTTACCTTGGAATATATTATAAAGCAGATTGCTTTATGAAAATGGGAAGAAGCTTAGTATGACTACAGCAAACTGAATGCAAAGCTAGTATTGGAGGGAAGAAGTCAGAGGACATATAATTATGGAGGTATCGAGGGGGAATAAATTGAGTGCCAAGAATTTGTGGATGGATAGAGAAAGCATTAATCATTCTCTTGGAAGCTAGCCCCTTGGTACATGAGTAGGTCAATGAGAGATAAAGGTGTTCGGATTGATGAATACCATGGAGTACGGTCAAGAAGAAGAGACTATAGGTATAGGCAGGCCAAGATCATGAATGTGGGTCAGGTGTGATTCAGTGGTCTATTGGTTGCATAACTCAAATAACCGGCCACTGGGACAATGATTTCATTAGAATCAAATGGCTCTAGCCTCTAACTTCCATATTATGAGAAACTCAGAATCCCCTCAATCACTCTGTGAACACTTAGGAGTCTAAAGTTCAGTCCTGGTAACTACTCTTACTATTTCCTTGCTTCCCCTAAACTGTTTTTGTCTTACATTCCTTGCTATGGTCATCTTTTCCATATTCCTACATTTTGTCTTCATTTTCCAAAAGGTTCACTAACAGGCTAGTGAACCAGGTAGTTACTAGAAGTTTGAGCACAACAAACACGGACTGCCATACGACTCAAAGGGACACCTTAAATATAAAATGCAACTGTTTTGGCTATTTCAAACCATCTTAGTCACTGGGAATCACCAGGTAATTGCACATTCACCCACCCCACACACCGTTTCACAGGCCTCAGCTTATGGTCTGCTCCCTCCCTCTCTGTGGTTAGATTACTTTTTCCCATTCCTATTCGTCTTTGGGACCATTCCCTTTCCTCAAAGCTGCTCAAATTTATGAAGACTGAAAGTTGTTACACATTAGGATTCATAGTTGTGCCAATTCTTTAATTCCTTGCCTGTTTAGTTGTGTTCATTCTTACCTGGTACGTGAAGACTTAGGATTTCTTTTTCTTCAGAGAAAAATTTTAAAGGCTTTAGAGAAGATGACGACACAATCTTTTTGTGTTTGTTTTGTTTTGTTTTGTTTTGCTTTTGCTTTTAGGGAAATAAGACTGAAAGGGACTGTTATTTTGGACAGGGGTTGCAAAGCCAGAAGTCTATGGATCTGAGAATATAATGCTGATGGACAGAAGGGACTGTTGTACAGGAGCAAACACACAAACTTCATGTAAAAGAAAAAAAACACCCGTGGAGTCAATGATATAGTGATGGGCTTCCATGTGGCCAGTACTTGCTCCTCTACTGACTGTAGTATAAAGTATGTTCAGCCTGACTCGGAGGCCGAGACCCAGCTAATTGTTATAGTATGGAATGTAGGTCCAGTGTTTTCAGATCTTCCAAATTGTCAGTGTTTCAAGACAACTAAACATCTGCTACTATATTGAAATCTTCTTCTTTTTAAACAATGGAAGCAGATTCCATTTTTGCAAGGCTTGTTAATATTACTTCCCATACAAAAGACACCCACAGGCTGGATCTGACCTGCTGAGTACCAGTTTGCTGCCCATGAGCTGGGATGTGAATGCATCTCTCAGGTGAGAGATGACGCTCTGAGGTGCACTTTAATGGTGGAAATAGAGCTCAGGACCACACTGAGCCACTGGGGAGGGCACAGTGGCTCCCATCATCCTGCATGGAATGGTGATGTCCCAAGAAGACATTTTGTATTGCTACTACTGTGAAATGAGTGCAGATAATGAACACTGGCAAGAAGCAACGCTGCCAGGGCTGAAACTTGCACCAGCTATGAGAGATGTCATGAAGCAGGGGTGCTCGGAATGTACTCCTGGTCTGTTTTACACTCTCAGAGGGACAGGGCACATCCCAGTCAAAGAAATGTGGCCTTTGCCCTAAACATTCTCTAAACACTCAGCTCCCATCTCCTGGAATTCCACATTCACAAGGCAAGCTTATTGTCTGACTTTGATTTCCCAAGCAGATTTTCACATGAAGAAATTGTACTGAGCAACTTGCAAGGGGACCTCAAGATTGCAGTCTTCATTAAAAAAATTATCTTTCTGGTTCATTTGTTATTCTTTTTGAAACTTAGTGTGATGGTTAAGATTGTCAACTTGATTGACTTGGGAGCCACCTAGGCGACTAGTGGAGTACATTCCTGGGTATGTATGGATGAGTGTGAGTGGCATGACCTTAAGTACTATACCTGGTCCCTGCCCCCTTTCTTTCTGGCCTACTTCTCCAGCTCCACTTCCTTACCACCATGAAACGAGAAATTTTGCTCTGCAACACCCTTCCCTTGGAGCCAGCTACCCATGGACTAAATCTCCTGAAACCATGAGCCAAGTTAAACCAGACTTGTAGCCTTGATGGAATAAAAGGGAAAGAGAGGCTTGCTGCTGCTGCTTCGATGCTTTCTTCCCTCCTGCATTCCTTGTTACGTACTGTTGCTTGTTCTCCTCTGCGGTGCCCCTCTGCCATGCTAGCCTGCCTTGGAGGAGCTAACTATGGACTGGAAAGCTCTACAAACTGTGAGCTAAAATAAACTTTTCCTCCTTTAATTTGTGGGTGTCGGTTATCCCAGCAATGAGAAAGGTAACTAAGACACCTACACACCCACTTAGAGTATTACTGGTATAACTAGTAGAATGAAACATTATTGATTGAGACTTCTACACAAGCCTCTGTTGATCTGTGTTTCTTTTTGTCTGTTGAGATCTTGTAATCCTCGACCTAAATCCACTTACGTATTTGTTCCTCTATTTTTAGGAAACTCAAATATTAAATGTACCACAACTGAAAAACATTTCCAGAAAATCCTTCTTTCACATACATTTTACTATTGTCCTTATTTTTTCATCTTTTGATTTTAATAAATTACTTCATATCTGTTTCACAGTTTTCCAATAATATGAAATTTACTGTTAAACAGTTTATATAATCTATCTGGTAAAGTTAAAGTAGGTTTTTTCTTAGGTATTTGATTTCTACAATAGAGTCAAATTATTATAGGTTTTTACATGCTGATATGGATGTTTATGGAAAATTATAATACACTGTTTAATGAACATATTCTACATTAAAAATGGCGAGAAAGTTTCATTTGTAGTACACAATTATTTTTGCTTAGTAAAATTTAGTTTATAACTTCATTCCAGTAATTTATACGAAGATGATATTTTCTTTCATTTTTACATGATAAAATTCTAGATAGCAATTTTTAAAAGTACAATGATCTGCAAATTTTGTGTCTTATGTTCATGTTGGTGAGACACAAAACCCAGCACCAACAACTTACCGGAGGAAAGGTTCGTTCTGGCTCACAGTTTGCAGAAATTTCAGTCCACAATTCATCTGGCTGGCTCCGAGGCAGGACAGCATGGCAGAGGAGAGTTGCTCATAGCATGATAGCGGAAAGCAGAAAGCAGTCAAGGAGGAGAGAGGGAGATAGACCTTGCCTGGCTATGCACCTAGTGGCCCACCTCTTCCAATCAGGCTTCACTTCCCGACATCACATTTAGCTATAAACTTATCAGTGGGCTAATCAGTGGAGTAATCCACTAATTAGTATCACTTTCCATGATCCAATCGCCTCCCAAAAGTCCCCCTTATGAGCACAGGAGGCTTTAGGAGGACATTTGGATACATATTATAAGTGTGGTATTATCAATTTAAGTACTTTTAACTAACTGCAAGAACTTTAATAAAACTATAGTTGATTGAATAATACCTTCCTACACTGTTTTAAACACTGTTTATTACCTCAGCATTATAAAGCAAATATTATTATCCCAGTTTTACATGTAAGTCATTCACAATCTGAAGATTTAAGCTAAATAGTTATTAATATCACTCTGCATAGTTAAGAAAACCAGGGATTCAAAAACTTTAGTGATTTGCTCAAGACAGTGTGGCCAGCCAGAAGCATCTCTAGATTCAAAGGACTCCTAGACATCTGTGCTTTGAACCAAGGCACTAAGATTTTCTCTCTCACTAAGCAACCATTTACTATATACTTGCTGCTTTTGAAATCCCTGGTATTCCTGATTTTGTTTCCAAAAAATTTTTGTTTATCAAAGCATTGGCAAATCCATTTATACTGTAAAAAACCAATATTGAGGAAAAAGGACTACTGTTCCTGAGTGTACACACACACACACATACACACACACACAGAATGAGAGCAAGAGAGAGAGAGCAAGAGAGAGAGAGCGAGAGACAGGGAGAAAGAGAGATTGATTGATTCTTCTTTCAAACTCTTAAATCAGCAACATATAAGAAAACTCAGCTCAATGTAAGGTTTTCTAGCCAAAGCAAAGTTTAAATAGTATTTCTAGACTTTGGAGGTTAGCTATGATCTATGTTCCCATATCATTCTATTACCAGAAATGTCTTTGCTACAGATGTGGACACCAGAAAGATGAGGTTATGATGTTAATTGGAATGCTGATGCGGTGAAAAGAATATCTGCCGATGTGGATTGGTTGCAGATAAAGAAAAGTCTAGCTGCACCTCACTCTACTAATTAGCTCCTGAAAGTACTGTGGCAAAGTCTACCCTGCTATTGGCTACAGAGACTAATAAGAAACTTACTTAACAGGTTAATAAGAAGGTTAACAAAGAGGCTAATAAAGGTCTTCTATCAGCGGCTCAGAATAAAACCTATAATATTAATTCTTTTCTAAAGTTTTTTAGACTTTCTATCACAGGTACTCTTACATATAACACAGGTTAAAAAAAATCACAGTCTAATAGCAAAAATATATTTTTAAAAGCTCATACTAAGTTCTCACATTACATATGGCTATCCTAATTGTAGTCCCATTAAATATTTAAATGCTATTGAAATAATAAATTGTCTTCTCTTTAAAATGTGGCTTTTTAATTGAAAGAAAAATGTACAAAGGCATTGGAATATTTTATTAATGGTGATCCAATTTCACTGCAAGTGTTGAGCTTTACTTCTTCCTTCTAACTTTCCTTAGCTCAGGAAGATGTAGGTTTTCCTAGCAACAGTTGCTGTGTAAAATATTCTGAGATAGAATTTTTTATCATAATTAATAATAGATGAAAATTTCTGAGTTTTTGATGTTCTAAACTCTATGCTGTTTGATTTATGGTGTCTTTATAGTTGTTTTTCTAGTAATTCTCAGCCTCTTCCTGTTGGTATAAGGGTTAGTCGTCTTTTTCTTCTAGATGGATCTGATACATTTTTCCTTTTTTCACCATCTCCTTATGTCTTGCTTGTGTATATAGTTTAATAACACAATCAGTCTACCATAATGAGATTGGACTACAAGTTTTCTGTTTCAAGTGGAATTGTGACACATCACTAGACAACTACTGGAAGACTCTTGCTGTATGCTTCCCTGCTATATAAACGCTACATGGGGGAATCACAACCTAAAAACTTAATTCCAAAATGGGCTCCCATTCCTGTGGCAAGCATTAAAGCTAATATATAAACCTCGTTCCTTATAAAGGGTTCGGCATAAATGCTCATAACCTATCGTCGCTATGTTATCTTTTTTGTTTATTTTTGGACTAGTTATTTGGGACACTTTCAAACGGAAAGTTGAGACATACTTTCAATGCGTGCAATGTAGACAGGAATTTAAAACACAAAAAAGATTTCCAGCACGATCCCCTAAAATGTCTTCTGTCTTTTCTACGGTCTCTCTTGAAATACAAGCTCTCTAAGAGGCAGCAGTAGCGAGGTAGGTTTTCATCGTGTGCTTGATCCTTTTTGTCTTCTCCCTTGCTGACGTCTGCAATCTGACTGCCAATTTGCACCTCTGTCATGGCAAAACTACATTGTTTTGATGTCCAATTACTAATTTGCACCTACAGAGACATGCAACGTGCGTCCCATTTATTGTTGTATTTCTGTACAAATCGATAACTTTTTCTGCCTACAGCCTGTGTGTCTGCAGTCACGATGGGGCTCTGACTGGTTTCAGCCGTCTGTATCTCAACTTACAGCACAGCAAATTTTGTTAAATATGTAAGTAAAAAGGATCATGAGTCATAGCAAAGTGTAGTTATTCTAAGGAAACATAGCACGCCTGGCCAGTTATAGTTTTCATCATTATAAGTTATAAATAGCCCCTTCTTTTCCTTCTGATAACCTCAGGCAACAACGTGCTTTTGTAAATTTGGCCTTGTAAAAATTATGCTTGGGTGGTCTCTGATTACTGCTATACGGTCAGGCAAATCTCACTTAGTAATTCTTTTCCAAGAATTAGAAAAATGTTTAGTGAGAAAATAGGTTCTTTGCAAACTGCTGCCTTGCCCAGTGTTTGCTGGGAAATAAAAAATTATGTGCACTCTAAATTGAGGCGCTTCCACGCTCAGAATGTGATAATCGTTTTCCTGGAAGGCTGAATTGGCAAAGTATTCACTACCGTTCCTGCCACGTAACTGTGCTTCTTTGTAATTGTTGCTTGTCCTACAAACAGCTATTTTCATGTCAGCATTTTTGGTGTGAGCACCTTTCAGGGAATGCTCTGTCAGTCTTGAAAATCAAAGTTACAAAGTTGAAGGTCATAAAGTGGCAAAATACAATGTTTCTACTCTAAAGAGAGTTGAGACTTGAAATAGTAACTGAAGGCAGAAAAATTTGAGTAAAGAACTGAAATTAATTTTAAGAAAAGCATAGGTCCAACTTTGAGTGACAGTGAAAGTCTTTATAAAATATATGCAGTCATGAGTATGTGTGTATATAGGTGTATGCTTAAATCCACAGAAATAAAGTAAGTCACAGATTAAGTACAAAATACACTTAACAGTCTGAAGAAATAATTGACAATTTACCTAATATTTACTACTAAGCCATGAATCAGTAAATGTTATTATTTTAAAAATAGTTCTCCTATATAACCAGTAGACTCTTAAATGATTTCAGTCAAGATTTAATTTTCATTTCTTTTTCTACACAGTGTTTCACTTATGTTTATTCTATCATTGTACTCTGTCACTTAGATATCAGAAGCTTTTGGGAAAAAATACATTTAAAAAAATTAATGTTTTCAAATATATAGTATCTAAATATTTTGTAAATGCTTATCTGGAACACTCTAGATATGGTTTGATATTAGGAATGATTTAACAAGAATATTTATTGTTTGGAATATTTAAGAGGTTATTGCAATGATTAGGAACTTCATCAGACTGTAAAAGGGGAACAAGTTTGTTTCAGGATGTGCCCCAGATGTGCTAACAAGTAGCATCTTCTACGACTCTCCTTCCAGCGCCGAGCCTCTAATTTGAAGTTAAACTTGAACACTATCCCTCCTTCTCATTCTAATGTTCTGTTACCTTGTTGGATCACAGTCTGCCTGGAGTACCTGTGATCTGGTTAACGAGCAAAAGCATACTTCACATCAAAACATCATTTCAGCAAGTTGATCATTCTTTCCCATCAGAACCCTCCTTAAATTTCTCAAGTCTCGTACCTTTGGGTGTTCCATTGTCTTACTCAACACCACAAGGCTTGTTCATCTACTAAGCTTTTGTGATTTTACTTACAGCTTCCCCCACCTCCAGGCTACAGTCCACACTTTTCTAAGAAATCAGCTATAACCTCACCGAACCCAGGAAGTAGGTGTACCAGGTGGAGGACTTATTACTGTGGTCAGCTTGAGCCAGAACACCCAACTGGACTGAGTTGCTGTGGTTCTGGGTATAGAGGATCCATCTGAGAATTGTTGCCAATGCAACATAAAGGAGAACGGGAGCAGAAGAGAATTGCAGACTGTTTCCCAGGAGAAGCTCTGCCGCGGCTGGTTCTCCCGAAGGGGATTCGCCTATTCTCGTTGCAGAAGGAACTCAAGGCCTTTCTGTCATCGGGGATGGCTGCTGTTGCTTCAGGGGAGCTCTGGTCTTCATCTCTGCTGTGAGCATCATATCCTGGTTCCGGGATACCTTTCTTCAGCCTTTTAGTGCAGACACAGATGTACATGGGATATTGTGTGGGCTCCGAGCCCGTGATTGGATCTTTTGGGTTTTCACTGCATAGACAGACATTCAGCATTCTTCCTGCATTTGGCTTATGGGTGAATGTTATAACTTGTAAATGTCCTGTATTAAATCTACTCTCTTGCAAACCACTGGCTCTAGAGAGGTAACTAATACACAGGGATATTGAATGCAATTAATGCAACCTGCTTCTCAAGCTTCAGTGGAGTTTCCAAAAGCCAGTGTCATACTGGCTGGGAGGCTCACATGGCAGAACCACAGGTTAGGGATTTATATGGTATTTCTTTATTAGGAACAAGGGCAGGGAGGTAGGGAGGAAGAAAGAACCAATACAGAGATGCATGATTGGGCTGGCCACTGCTAAATGCAACTGACTGCTTTCTCTGTCAATTTCTGAGTCTGTCTCTTAGGATGGTTTTTCCTCAAGAGGAGTGATAAGGAATAGAGAAATAATGTATCTACCAGGTCTCATCTGCATCTGGTGAATTTTTGCCTTGTAGGGCAACAAATCCCTGGCACTTGTGCGTTATACATGCATGAGTACTGATGGGGTTCCATGGTTTCTCCTACCACTGTGACAATATGGAAGGGGCAGTAGTAGGTATGAGCCTGAGTTTAGATGATGGCAGCCTGATTCTGCATAAGGATTCTTAGGACACATGCAACCTGGTTGCCCCACTGTGCTAGTATAAGAAACAGCTGAGGCTACAAGACCTAAGGTCGTATATAAGAGGTCTGTGGTACAATTGTGAACAAAATAATAGGAGCCAGATAAAATTACATTCTAAATCTCTTTTCAGGTCATTGAAAATTGAGTATAACATATAAAATAGTGTCTAAAATTTATGTCCTAAGTATATAAATACAGGTAGGTGGCTTGTTTCGAATATGTTTTGTCACAATACTGCACAGTTTTTAAAATATGTATGATTGTGGGTAACAATGTATATTAAAGGTATTGAAAGCAACAGTAAAATAACTTGATTAGTATAATACTGTATTTCTAAATATTTTTTAACATCTGAATTTATAGACTTCCTTGTAATGTTAGTTCTGTTTGTGAAATATTGTCAGAAATAATTAAAAATTTAATATATGGAAAACACTTAAACTTGCATAACCTTTAGCTGCTCATACTTGAAATCTGATATACACAATAGGTAAGAACAGAAAGATAGGTCAATTTAAAAAAAGTAAATGCTCTTTGAAGTTCTTTTGTAAAACAGATGATCGCTATTTCTGAAGAATTTAACCTGAAGGTACCCTCATTAAGGCTGAAGACTTTCTTTCCAACACCTAGAAACTTGTGATTTCCTCTAACATTAAAAAAATATATCCTGGAGAAAGGAAGGATGTCAGAAGCACGGGAAGGGACAGAAAACTTGGCAGAGAAGGAGCACACAGCCCACAGGAACAGCTTTGAGGAACATGTGGGCTGCAGAGAGGGAGGTAACTTAGGAAAATTGTTTCATATATAAAGACAGCATGGGAGAAAGGTGACAGAGTACAGGTGAGACTCAGAAAGTTTCAAAGAATACTCGAAGTCTTTTACTGTCTAAAGTGAGATCCACCCCTCCCCACCCAGTTCGTCATCCTTTATCAGGCTATCTGCTGCAGCTAGAAAACCCATCAGAATTTAAGAAGCAGTTCAGCAAATATAAACACCTGAAAGTGAGGCAAATAAGAATCATTATAAAATGGATAAGCTTTGTTATCTGCAGAAGTAACTCATCTTAAGTACACTGCTGCTGAGGCAAAGAGTTTCCATCCATTAAAATTCCAGAGCATCATCCATCGCCCTTCAGGGTGACCAAGTCAGAAAGATATGACAGACCTCTGGCATGGCAGGTGCCAGGTCAAGGAGAGCCAGTTTCTGCTGTGGCCCTGAGATGACCACACTCCCAGCCTTCATCTGTGAGACGTATTCTGCCTCTATAACACAAAGGGTGCATAGTTATTGTTGCTGGGCTACAGTGTATCTAGGATGGTCTTGGAATACTGTTAGGCCAGCATCACAGAGCTTAATGAGGATGCTTGTGACATGAATGAAGCACTTCCAAGAACCCATCACACCATTACCTCATCCCCGGAATCCAAAGACTCTGAGTCACCATGGGAGTGTTCTCAGGCTGATGCTGCAAGTATTCTACAGACAATACTGTTTGCCTTGGATGATCTTAGAACTCAACCAGGGGAAAAGTGATCACTTAGATACTAAAGACATCAAGAAAATATAGATCAGAAACTTATTTTAAATCTCACTCTTTGCCATTAGCAATATCATGCTTACTAAAGCCACTCACTCTAATAAAAATCAACTTCAAAAGTGATTCAAAAGATCAGAAGAAAACATTCCCCCATCTCAGCTCATAATGTTCACTGTATGCAAGGACAAAAAAAAAATTGCTCTAATCTCTAAAATCTGTTCCTGAGAACCACTGCTGTGTATATTTTTAAATTTTGTATTGTTAATTGAAGCTTTAAAAACATATATGAAAAGTATAAATCTAAGATGTATAATAAAATGCAGTACAATATTGACTCTAAAAAGAGGTGCCTAAAATGTTAAAGACAGTCATAACCTTCCTGACGTGGTATGTGATGACAGAATAATTTTGGAAGGAATGACAAACATAAGGGATGATTCGGTGTGAGAGTTTTTCCTCTGTCTGGTGGGGGAAAGAGCTCATGATATCTGCTTAGTCAATTACGGTTCTTTTCAGCAGAAATATTTTAAAAGTCAGAAAAATCACTTCTCTCTCCACGATCCCCAGTGATGTTTCTCTTGTTCTTGTTGCCAGTAATCTCAGTCTTGCCAATTCAATTACATACCTTAACCTTACGTGGTTGACCAGCAGCCTCCATCTCCCTTCCCGTGAGGCATTCTCGTTTCAAAGATATCGGGACACCTCGCTCACTAGGTTTTTTTTCCACCTCACTGGCTATTTCATCTCATTTCCCTTTGCTGGCTTCTTTACTGCTCGACCTCTATATATCAGGATTCCTGGAGGCTTTACTCTTTATCTTCTTTTTTTATATCTATGTAGTCTTTCCGTGATCTCAGTCAGACTCATGGTTTTAAATACATCTATATTTAAATGACACTCGAAATTATATTTTGAATCCTGAATTGAAGATTTATATATCCAAATGTCCATTCGACATTTCCACTTAGGCAATATGTATTGCAAAGTTAACATGATCAATGACAAACTTCATGCCCCAATCATATTCCTCTCAGCAAGTCGAATTCTAATCTGTTCTGATGATTGAGTCACAACTTCAAGCGTACACCTTTATTTCCTTCCCCGTACCACACAGATATAATCTGTTACTCTAATTCCAAAGTATATCCTCAATCTGTCTCCTATCAACTCAACCAGGAAGCTATTCCAGGCTACCTGGACTACTGAATTGGCTTCCATACTCAATCCCTGCTTCCTCTGCCTCCCACAAATGAAATCTTTCAAATGTAAATTAGATAATCCCTCCCCCCTGTTTAACTCTTCAGTGCTTTCCCATTATAATTAGAATGAAAATTCAGGATTTACCCTGGCACATAGAAATCTGGTCACAGTGAAACTCTAAGACTTTATTCTGTAGTACTTCCCTGATCTCTCACTCGACGCGACCTTTCCTGTTAAAATATGCTTAGCTCGTGGATTTTGCACTTGGTATCCTTCCTATATCCAAGCTCTTTATAGTTTTTTTTATCTCTTTGACCTACTTCCTTTAGGAGGCCTTTCCTGGCCACTCAGTCTGTGGGGTCTGTCCCCCTTTGCATCTCTTTTACCACATTTCCATGGTTTGTTTTCTGCACACAGTTTATCACAATCTGAGGTCATCTTTCGTTTATTTAACTGCTTACTTTCCATCTCTCTTTCTACGTCATAAGCTCCAGAAAAGTTAGGAGTTTGGCCCTTTCTCGTCTCATACACAGTTGTCTTTCCATTTCTTGGAATAGTGTCTGACAGAGTTTGGAATCTTTGTACACATTAGTTGATTACTTAACTAATTATCTGAATTACATATGCCTATGAATAAAATACGTAAGATATGTAAGTATATAACAAGCATGAATTTATATACATTTGTATATATATTTATATAATTTACATAGTTTTCAAGAATATATAAAATTATCCTATATGGGGGGATCAGAGCAGCTAAGAGTTTTGATGTTTGCTGATGGAGGCATTTTGAGATTTAAACTTAAATTTATGAAAAAGATTACTATCGTGCAATGTCCCTTTAGAAAGTTAAACAAAATCTAGACATTTTTATTTTGCCTTAAAATTAACTTAGTAAAATTTATGTTGCTTAATACCTCAGAGCCTCATAATCTCTGGGTAGTCAAATATCTGTGCATTGCTGGACCTGCAAATTTAACTCGGGATACCTTATAATCTCCTCTTCAAAACAGGTATTTTGGAGGCCTGATCTTAATAGTCAGCCAGGCTATCCCCAGTAGTGGTCTCGAAATTTCACCAACTCTCTGTCGCCCAGACACCATGATACATCCAGACTAGAGAATGAAGACTGGTCTGAACATATGAGAGATCCTCTCAACCACAGGAAAAAGGGGTCGGTATGAAGTTTAACTCTGGGCCACAGTGAGCAGCAGTATGTCATACTGATGGTCCTTTAAGCAGGGAGATAGATATATCCTCATTCCAGTGTCGCTTCACAGTTAGAGCATCTAAACCAGCTCGGAGAGCAGGGAGATAAACATGAAGAGGAATCCCTTATTACAATACTGGGTGCCAATTACTTGTAAGCCATAGATTCTGGAAACTTGCTGGGAAGAAAAATAATGTTTGTAGTTTAAAACCCTTCAAGTAAACAATTCCTTCATATAATTATATCACTGGTAATATCTAATACAGTGCCATGTTTACATGGAATGTTTAATTTGTGCTTTAGAAAAATACAGAAAAACAAATTGGTTGTCTTTGTTAATGTATAATCTCGTCTTTTACTTGAAGTATGAACCAAATTTTTGCTTGCTAGGATAGAGGGCCAAAGAAGAAAGCAAAATGGAGACTCTCGCAGCCAAAATATGTGGACTATGAGTCTCATGCAACGAATAGTGAAAGTTAGCAATGGTTTTTAAAAGAAAATATTGTAATGATAGAAACTCAAGTGTGTTCAAATATGAATTAATAAGCTTTGATCTGAGATTCTCATAGTAACAGAATGCACATATTATTACTTTCCATTAGTAACAATGGCCTTGGTGTGCAAATGAAGTTTTCAGTGTTTAGTTATAGATTTGCAAGAATACTATTATTAGGCTGATAAACTACTTCTTCATAAAAATAATAAAATTATGCATAGCTGGAAAAGACTTTTGCTTAGGAAGAACTGAATCTTAATGATATAATGATGAATCCCAATAGTAATAAATATATTATGTACTATTAAAAACTTACATTCATATCATCTGAATATTAATAAAATATGTTATAAATATGTAAGAAATGAATCACAAGCACTTTAGAAATAAAACTTTAATATACATACAATGGTATTCGCATAGTATAATCAACTCTTATACTGAATATTTTACCAAGGACAATTCAAAGAGCCCAACCTTGCCATAGACATGTAGAGACAGTCATTAGTATTTTTACTGTATTGTTAATTTATTTTAGTAAGTCATACCTTCTTAAAAATGGTAAGCATTGAATTAGCTCTTTCAGGCCACAAAACGATGAGAAAAACCACTAAAGTAGAGTCTCTAAATAATACTAGATGAGGGGGATGATTAATTACTATTGACGCTTATTACCAAAACATGACCCCAATTCACTAGGAAAATCAGACTCAGTGGGCTCTAGAGGAAAGTACAATCCATTCATATCTCAGTTTCCAAGGAAATTGATATAGGAATTTTAGTGTTGTATGAAACTTGAGGCTGGGATTAATCTAGATAGAGTTGTTTTTTTTTGTTTTGTTTTGTTTTTTGCCAGTGCTGGGGATCAAACCTGGGGCCTCCTGCCTGCTAGGTAAGCACTCTACCACTGAGCTACACACTCAGCCTAAACAAAAATAGAAACTTAACACCCGAATGTCTAATCGTGCTATGCACATTGTAGAAGAGACCACCTTAACAAGACTCCCTTGAAGAGAGAATTTCTTCCTTCTCAGTTTTAAGTATTTGTATGAGGAATGTCAGGTCCATGAGCTTAATGAGCTGGGGAGGATAAAGTCACAATCAAAACAGTGTGCATTCACTCAACAAAGACTCTTTCCTCTTTAAATTCCAGTAACTAAGAGGACAGAGCAGGGAGGAGAGTGTCTCATCCATCAGATGCTAGGACTTGTGAAACGCCCTTCACGTCGGATGATCACAAGGCACTTAACACTAAGGCACTTGCTTTTCTGAGTACAACAGAAGGGAGGCAGAATAAAACAAATTAGTCTAAGACTCCAAAGTGCCAAGGGCCCTATTAAGTATAAAAAGCTAATAGGGTATGTGCTTATACCCACAAGTGTGTGCATGTGTCTTGGAGAGTGAAAGTGTAAAAAGAAATTAGGGGCACATGCTGCTTTAGCAAGACCATACAGAGTTTTCTTGATTCATAAAACCTGACTTACGAGCAAATCTCATACAAAACTAAGCAGTTTTAAAAGGGGACCTCAGATGGAAAGACAACAGGGTTACTTAGAAGCGAACATTACTTTTTTACATCACCAAGCAGTTCATGTTATGTTTTGATGCTGTATTAACGGGATACTAAAAATTCAGAAGCAAAATAAGCCTTCCACGTAGAAGTATTTTATGCATATGGCAGACAAATTAGTCAGAAGAGGACAAATTAGTTTAGTTTAGTGGCAATATCAAGTGAAAACTTGGTGGCTCTGTGCAACTTTACATCCTCCATTATTTTCCCTTTATTACTACTTCATTAGTCTAGTCTCTTTTTTTTTCTTTGAAAGAATGCACTGTAATAAAGGCATCCCATGATCTCATGGAAACATAATTGAAATTACTATTAGCAACAGTTGCTAAAACTATAGCTAAAATGCCGACTTCCAGACACCTTGTCATGTTGAAGCCACATTAGTATACTCAAAACATAACCCTGTAGAGGCCCTGCGAGGAAAGAAAAGGATAAGACTCCTTTCTTGGTTTTTCTGCACGTGTTATTTTTCTGTTACATAAAAAAAAAATGAAAATAATAAAAATATATCACATTTCTTCTTACAAATGTTTCAAAATTCCATTTTCATAGAGCGAGAGACAATCACAAAATGAGAGGCATTTGGGGGGAGCTGCTTGAGTTGATAAAGGAATCAGAGCTTATAACCTCAAAGTCTCAAGATCACAGGCCAATGTGACAAATAGTGAAAATTCATCGGGGTTATTCATGGCTCCACAACTAGAGAAGTGACTCAGCCTCATTCCACGCCCACACTTCTGTCGCAAGTTGACCCAGGCAAGGAAACATCCACAGAGAAATGACGCGAGGTTCAGGGCTCCCTCAGGACTCCCAGGCAAATTTTCCTTCCTAGCAAACGCTCCCCCTCACTACACACCACAGACGCGCATTGGTCATCGCTGAAAACACATGTTCTATCCCACCACTTAAGGAAGTACTTCATGTCTAAATAATTGTCTCTGCACTTTATATAATCTGCCACCAATTGTGCAGATTCATCCTCGTGGTATCAGAGGGTTGACAAAAGCCACACTTCATCCAAATTATTCTTAATAGTCATGAATGATGGTTGAGGTTTACTGGGCATCTAAAATTAAGTAGGCACCCCCACGTGCTCCATTTTCTAGATGAGGAGCTCAAATCTAGGAGGTAAAATGATGTTCTAAGGTCATAACTTTCATGATGGGTGAGCTGAACTTTGAACCCACATATATTTTATTCTAAAATACCCATTTAAAACTTTGCTTCCAAATTAAGGTAATTAAATTATTTACTATATCAAGCATAACTCTCCCAATATGATGACAAAAACAAAGTACAGATACATTTAAGAACAGACTAAATTAAAAGGAGCTCACTCATTCCCAGGCCTGCATGGCTGCCTGCTGATCTTACTGACTTAACCTATTCTGAGTTGCAGCTGTGGGTCAGAAAGACTCCTCTTTAGCAACGATGCCATCCCTGAAATCTTCTCAACTGATCCAGGAAAAATATTTTATTTTTTAACCTGTTTATCTTCTACTTCATAGTGATAATATCCAGGCCCTTTCTTCCATCTCCCTGCTGCAGGTGCTGTTTCCATGAAGAACGCAGAAGGACAAGGTGGTGAGCCTCCCAAAGAGCCGACTCTCCTTCGAATTCTCCCTGGACAGCTACAGTCTCCTCCCAGGGTATCTCCCTGTGTGAAAGATTATTCTCCTGGTCTCTAGCAATGAAGTAAAGCAGTCTGCTTCCCTCTGTGATTGCTGATATACATGATTTCTCCTTGTTTTGTTTTAGAGGTGCCTTAGGTTCCTATTTGAAAGCATTTTAAAAACAATAAGGTGAAAACTTCGAACTGCAATTCATCGTGCTCTTAACTATTGTATAATTGTGAACTTACACTTTTCTCCTGAAGATTCCTCAAAAAACAAAACTAGAAATTCCATTTGACCCAGCTATTCCCCTTCTATATATCTTCCCAAAAGAGTGTAAGTCATCGTATTACAGTGGATGCACACATGCTCATGTTTACAGTACCACAACTCGTAACAGCTAAATCTTGGAAGCAGCCTATATGCCTATCAACAGATGAATGGATAAAGAAAACGTGGTATTTATACACCGTGTGGTAGTACTACTCTGCCATAAAGAAAGGTAAACTTGAGGTATTTTGTACGAAAATGGATGCATCTGGAGACCATAATATTCAGTGAAATAAATTAGACTCGCATACTTAAATATCACATGGTTTCTCTTGTGTGAGAAACCCAGAATATAAATAAGGAACAAAATAAAACATAGATTATAGGAAGCAGGGCGATCTTTCTTAAATGGTAAGGAGATCAAGAGATGGTGGGAAGGGGGAGAAAGATGAGGGAAAGCAGATGAAAACAGGAATTGAGATGTGTTACATCTATGTACCGGCTCCACACAGGAATATAAATATTATGTGCTGCAAACACGTACTAATAGAAAAAACTTTCCTCCTGAACATCTTTTAAAACTTTTAATGAGCACCAAAACTACACACTTTTAAATATCTGGATGTTTGGCACTGGTGAGAGTGATTTATTCCTCTCAAAAGGACTGTCATGAAGGTGAGCTTCCAAAATGTGTAATTTGCTTTTAGGAATCTTACGATGGAGTCACAAATAATGTATGTGAAGGCAGCTGCAGCTCTTTTTGGAACACAGTTTTTGTTGACATTTCCCAAAAGGAAAAACTTCAGAGGCAGAAGATTCTTGCATGTGGAGGTTTCCTGTCCATGATTCTGAGCAGTTGTGAGCATTCCCAAGGGGCTCATAATATGTAATCATTTGTACTTTTGGTCGAGGGGGGAATTTCAATTAGGGCGGACCGGCTTGCCTAACTCCTACGTGAATCCTGTCCAGCGTCAGCATCTCGTCATACTTGTCATACTCTCTACTTATTCCTGGGAACCATTACTGCAGTTAAAGTAAAGCCCAAAGCTCTTAAACGGTCTGCAAGTCCCTATATGATCTGCCCCTTCCTGCCCCACCCAAATTTCTGGCTTCATTTCAAACTACCCAAGTCTCTCATTCCTCCCCAGTCACAGTGGCTTCCACACCGACACGGAAAGTGCATTGGGCAGCAGGACCTCTGCTCCTCGTGTTCCTTTTGCCTGCAGCATTCCTGTCATCCCTGGTGTCTACCTGGCTGCTATACTACATCCTTGGTTCAAGCAGGAGTCTGCTCTCAGTGTTTCGTTTTGTTTTTTTTTTTTTTTTAGAGAGGTTTTTGTTTGTTTTTTGTTTTTTTGACCAAAGAGTAGTCCTGATACTGCAACTTCCCTGAAGCGGTCAAGTAAACATCACTGTTCTTCATGGTACTTGTCAATGAGTCTAAAATACACTATTTACTTATTTATTGGCTTATTGTATTTTTTATATTTATTTTAATGGTACATTTTAGATGTACATAGTGATAACATTCATCACAGGGGATTTGTACCTGTACATGATATACCTTTTGAGCCCTCCTTTACCATACAACACTGTCCTCCTTTCTTCCTGCTTTTTGGTCCTCTGGAGCATCCTTACTTTAGGCTGTCACAAATCCTCAAGATGTCCTTGTAACAAATTCCTTTCTTGTTAAATAAGTCACAGTCTAACAACGATCAATTTATGTGAAGTATCTTTAACTGACAGGCCAGACTTCTGTTTTCTCACCCCCAAAATAAAAGAGGATTGTTTACATTTCAAAGATCCTTTGGCCATAAGTGCATCTTTAAAAAAAAAAACAAAAAACTGGGCTTTGCAGAAGAAAACTATAATTCCTTTGGCTAGCGTACTGAAATCATTTCCTAGTTACAATTAAATCCTATGATTCGAAAATAAAATAATAGTGGTTATCACACCAAATGGCAAATTAAACACCTGACAACAGAATCCTACCCCAAGGACACTCTCGAGTGAGAGTTGGGGGGCCCGGGCAGCCTCATCACACTGCGCTCCCCCACCGCAGCCAGTGTGTTTACGGCCTGCACACTGCTGCACCTCCAACTCCAACCTGGACTGTTAAGGCTACTTTTGATAATCCTCTCCAGCTGCCTCCAGGCAGGAACATCAAAAGGGCACATCAAAGCTCCCGGTCACAGTGGAGAGGAGCCCTGAAAACCGGGCGAGGCTTTTTTCTTCAGGATCCACAACAAATACAAGTCTTCAGGCCTTCCCCCAAGGAGGAGAGAGCAATTTTTTAAAATTCTAGTCTGCCTGCCCTGAGGGAGGAGAGAGACACTGTCCATGCAGGTAGAGGACGGAGTCACTTCTCCCAATCATACATTTCTGAGAATTGAAGGGCCGTACTAGGAAAACAAGAAAGGAAAAAGAAAAAGAACAAGCCAAGTTTGATCCACGTCTCGCTGATGTGTGTGTTTTAAAATGCAAGTAACAAAAGCTGAAAATGATGAAGTGAACGTGTGCTGTCCCACTGACATGCGAGACAGGCAATTAATGAAACTCCGGGCCACGGTATCAGCTGTCTGCCGACTTCTGCAATTGAATTAAAACTATCATAAGAATAATACAAGGACTTGCCCTTGTCCTTCTTGTCTATGTGTTTATTTAATTTTCTGTCCAACTGACTCGCAAATAAATTGGAAACAGCTGCCATTTTTTGATTCAGTAGCTACATTACCCCCTTGTGACATCATTCTGGGCAGGAACACTAACAATAGGTCATTATGTAGCAATTACTTTATTGATTTATGGAAGTTTTTAAGCTCCATCAGGAATATGCACATTTAAGGGGAAAAAAGACCACTTCTGTATTCTTGTTAAGGAGAAAAAAACCAAACTGCAGAGGCTAGCGTAATGTTGCTCAGATGGGACTTTCCTTATAAAGGAAAATATGGGAATAATTCCTGTTTTGATTTTCTTTAAGTGAAAGAGAAATGGGGAAAGTCTGTAAAGTTTAAACATTATAGTACCCAGAATTTAATGAAGTAACTAGGTAAACAGATGACTCAAGCGCCGCTGTTATGTAATCGGAAGACTTCAGTGGTAGAATAGAAATTGCTCGAAACAAATTAACAGTGAACTCCCATGATGAATGAACTTTCTGAGCTTACACCTAACATTTCAAAAATACGACTGCGTGAGAAACATGCTTTCTTTCTCAGCTCAAATGGACACATCAGAGGATTTCACATTTAAGGTAAAAGCCTGCCCCTTGTCAGTCAGGGGCCCACAGTTTAACTGCCTGTCAGTTAAATCAGCTAGTTTACCTGGGCCCCTGAAAAAAATGAGCAAGCACTTTCGCTCTTCTAAACAACTGGCTTCATTTCACATTCCTCTGGTTTGGGGAACCTGGATCTACAGATTAAAAGTAAAAAGGAATAATGTGCTTTCTGGATAGTAGCCTAACAGGAGATTCTAACCTGCTGAGGTGAGCAACAATCTTGAGTTCATTTTGAGGAAAATAGTTGTTTTCCTCAAATTCTTCTGGCAGATCTCCCAGCTTTTACTTGCAGGAATGATAACTTATTTATACTTGCTTGCAATCTGTATCTGAGCTGTTTTGGCTTCTATTGCAGACCTCAGTAGTTTAATACCCTGGCTTTTTCCATCAGTCCCTGGTGGGGAGAACATCCTAAAACCAGCAGCTGACCCGGCTCCTGACTGGAAGGACGCCAGTGGTGGGATCTAGCAGCGGTGAGGTCTCCCTGTGCGTACTGTGGCAGCCAGCCGGGGCCTGCTCCCTATCGCTAGACTGGGGTGAACAAGGACGCCGCAACTTGCAATTGTGACCTTCAGTTTCACCCAGTGATTTTTCCAGTGCTAACCAGATTCTAAAAAGATTTTAGAAAATAAAGTAGGAGGTGGTTCTGCTCAGGAAATCTGTCTTTTTAATGCACGGCTAAGACAATTTTGCGTGATCACTGACAAGTTTGAAGCCTGTATTCTAAAGATAAATGACTGAAAGAGAAGTGGGGAAAGTCTAAAAGTCTCCCTTCTAATCTGATTCTAGAAATAGTCTTCAGGGTCTTTGCTGGATTTTACACGGGAAGAGCTAGCATATCTTCACAAATACACTATTAATTAGATGTGAAACTTTGAATGAGTTACAGCTTCCTTAGGAATCTTATTTACCTTAGCTGTGAACTGAAGAAAAAGGGATAGAAAACGTAGGTCCTTTCAGCCTTCAAATGTCACATATTCTGATACATCATAATTAACACAATTTCTCACCAGAATTCATATGCCAGAGATTACGACTATATTCCAACTAATATTTTAAAATAGTAAATGAGTCTTTTTATAATTCTATAGAATAAGAATACTCTTTGCGGGTGTGTGTGTGTGTGTGTGTGTGTGTGTGTGTGTGTGTGTGTGTGTGTTGTACTGAGGATTAAACACAAGGCCTTCCCACGGAGCCACACCTCCAGACCTTTGTAAATTTTTTATTTTGGGACAGGATCTTGCTAAGTCACTGCGTTGTCCAGGGTGGGCTTGAACTTGCAAACCTCCTGCCCCTCCTGCCTCAGCCACCCAAAATACTAGACCTACAGGGATATACCATGCCCGGCTAAGAATACACTGTCTTGTTGCGTATGCACAACACATCTTTCCAACATATGAATATCACAGTACTTAACATTCTTCACAGAATAGCGGAAATCAATAAGCTCTTGAACTGGCAAATATTTGTAACCATGGTAAAAGGTACGCACTAATCTAAAGCCCTTTGTGTTGAAGTATTTCTTAACCACCCAGTTTGCTTTCTTAATCATCAATCTATAGAGTAAGATTTCTGAACTACAAAGATAAAGAGGGCGTAGAGTAAAGGGAACACTGTATGAGATGACCCAATTCTTCAACATCTTTTACAAGTGGTAAGTCTGGGGTCATGTCTTGAAGAAAGTCATAGATATGGCATGATGAAAAAGAAAAGGAGGTGGGTACCCTATAGGACTGTATTAGCAATGACAAAGAACTGGGTATGGTGAGGGACAGACTGAAGTTAGTGTGGTGGAGTGGATGACTATGTGAGAGATAAAAAAGGCTGATGCACACAAGGCTTAAGAAGCAAGAGTTGAAATACAATTAACAAATAAAAGGAGTCCACAGTACTTTAATTCTTGGAGGAGCTGCATGATTAAAACAATGTCTAAAGAAGACTACTTTGCTAAGTATATGGTGGGTAGTCTGTGGAACATAGCAACTAGAAGCAGATAATACAAACAAGATAGTTAATATGGCCAAAGAATGACGAGATAAAACTCTAGAATAGGATAATAACCATGGAAATGGAACGAACGGCCCAAATCCAAAAGAACCCAGCCATAAAGAATTAATAGTTTATAAGAACTGATTTGATATGGGATGCCAAATAAAAAAAAAGGAAGTAGTAAAATTTAACTACCAGATGAATGTCCCAGAGAAGTAATTGGATAGTTGAGTCATTGGGAAAGAACACAGAAGGAGAAAGGAAGTTTATTTCATTGGATTCAGGGCTTAAGTGTCCCACTGGAGGTACAGCCAAATGAAAACATCTAGCTAATAACTAGATATAGGAAGCTCATGAAAGTTCAGGGTTTAAGCATCATGCTTTCATTCAGCAAACATCAAATATTCATCAAATACTTCTTCACTGTAATTAATGCTTGACATAAAGAGAAAACAAACATAATCCCAAATCTTCAGAAATTTTGTCTGATGTGAAAGAAAGAAAATGATGTAGTTATTTGTAATGTAGCATCTTATAATTAGAATTATAAAAAATACAATCAACAATATAAAAAATATAATCAACAATATTCAGAATGGGTCAAGAGGAGACATGATAGTCCCAAGGGCTATGTGAGTTGGTAGAGGCAAGTTGGGCTACTATCTGGAGCGGGAGATTCCTACTTAAAGGTCAAGTCAGGAGGAAGAACAGTCTAGAGAGTAGAATACACGCACATCTGATGCTTAAATAAAAAATGGTAGAAGACAAGTGAGTCTATCATTACCCTTTCTATTCAAGATGGTACTAGAGATCCTATCCTGTGAAATTAGGTAAGTAAAAGAAACGAAAGACAAAATAATTGTTTTTTGTTTGGTTTGGTTTTGGTTTTTTGAGACAGGGTCTCAGTATGTAGTTCAGGATTGCCTTGAACTCAGTATGTATTCCAGGCTGGCCTGGAATGAGCGGCAATCCTCCTGCCTCAGCTTCCTGAGTGTTGGAATTACAGGCATGTGCCACTACACCAGGCTAACACAAAATGATTGTAAAGGAAAAGTAAATCTATCATTACATGCAAAGAATATGATTCTGAATGTAGAATAACTCAAAAGACTATCTGTATAAAATATTAAAATTACTAAGTTATTCATCCATTTTTGTTACTATAATGAAAGATCTGCTACAGGATAACTTTATAAAGAAAAGAGGATTATATAGCTTTCAGTTCAAGAGCACTAATGGCATTGGCTTGGCTTTCATGAAGACCTCATGGTAGACTGTGTCCCAAAGGCAGGGGACCCTGGGGGAGGAATTGATCATGTTGCTGACAGGAAGCCAGAGAGACCGTAACCTCTTCCAAGGCACTCCTCCCACTGGACGAAGTACTTCCCAATAGGCTGTACCTCCTCACTGTTACCATACAAAAGACCAACCTGCTAGTACATGACTGGGGGACATACATAAACATGTCTAAACCACCGCACTAAATTAGCAAGGTTACTATGGAAACAAAGCTTTGATAAATGAGGAATGGAAGAGGGAAGGAAGGGAGGAGAGGGCAATGAGAAAAAACAAAGCAGCAAGATATATCACGCACAGGTACAAATTCCCTGTGTTGAATGTTATCGTTATGTATACCTAAAATGTACCACTAAAATAAAATTTAAATTACAAAAGTATAAAACACCAAAATATAAAGGCCAATGCATAGAATTAAAACATATATCCATGCATTTGTAGCAAAAATTGAAAAGTTTTAAAAAGGATGTTTAAAGTTTCAACAAAATGTATCAAATATATAGGAATAGATGCAATATGTAGATAAGACATTTATATTGAAAGCTATAAAACAGTGCTGAGATAAGTCCTAAAAATAGAAGGTTATACCATTTTCATGGATTAATCAATGTTTTTAATATGGCAATTCTTCTCAAATTGATCTATGGATTTAATCTATGGTCACAATAAAATCCCAATGAGATTTCACAGAAACTGCAAAGCTGCTTTGACAAGTACATGGAAATACAAGGACCTAGAGTAGTGGTGGAGAACCTATGGCATGTGTGTTAATAGTTTTTGTTTTTTTTTTTAAGACAAAAGATGCTAATGTGTGAGTTGTTTTTTTCTAAACTAAAACCTCAGTATTCAGGTTTAACTGTAGTATTGACACTTGGTGTTAAATAAGTGGGTTTGGGGTTGCAGTTTGAGTACCCGTCTCTACAGTCTCAAAAAACAAACCTTGCCTTAGCAGACATCAATACTTGTATCAGTCTAACATACTTATGACAGTTTATAAGACTAAAATAATGGCAAACAATTGAAAGACCTACACAGACACTATGCTCTACTGTGTGGCAAAACAGACACTACAGTTCAGCGGGGGAAAGGATGATCTTTTCAATAAATTGTGTTGCATAAATTGGATAGCAGCATTTAAAAGAATAAATCTTGAACTTTCTTTCATACTAGAGTCAAAATTTAATTCACGATCTATTATAGATTTAAATTTCAAAGGAAGAAAGCAAAAGTTCTAAAAGAAAACAGCATGCTCTATGTCTTCTTAGGTTTGATCTCGAACACTAAAAACCATAGGAGATAATCTTTATGAACTTATTTTTATGATTTCTCATATGAAGCATTAGAAAGGAACCATATATGAAAAGACTGACAAGTTTCATGTTATTAAAATTAAGAAGTTTCACATATTCAAAAAAGAACTCATATTCAAAATATGCAATGAACTATAAATAGAAAAAAAGTAGACGAACCCCTTTAATGGAAAAAGATGAACACATACTTTAAAATAGAAGACATCCAAATGGCCTATAAACATATGCAACATGGTCAGTATTGTTATTCCTTAGGAAAATGCACATTAAACCAAATGCAGACATTACTACATGCCTCTAGAGCAATTAAAAACTGACAATATCAAATATTGGTAAGTAGAACTTTCATACCTCATTGATGAGAGACTAAATTGGTGCACCCACTTTAAAAACTTTTTGGCAGTATGTACCAAAGCTAAACATTTTCATAACCTATGACTCAGAAATTCTACTCCTAAGTATGTTCCTAACTGAAATTATTGCTTATATCACCAGAAAGTAAGAATGTTCTTGCTCTTAGGAATGGCACTAGTCCTAAGAATGTTCTTGCTCTCAAGAATGTTTCTTGCTCTTAGGAATAGCATTATTCCTAAGAGCAAGAAACTAGAAACAACATACAGATTCATCAACAAAAGAACAGATGAATAGACAATGACAGGCTTAAACAATAAAATAGCATACAGTAAGGAAACAAAATAAATGCCAACACATGCAATAAAATCAATGAATTTCAAAGACTTAACTTAAAATATAAAATAAAGACATATTGCATGGTTCCATGTATAGGAAATTCAAAAATAAGCAAAACTAGTCTTTTTCAACAAATGGTGCTAGAACAATTGGGTATCCATATGCACAAAAAATTACTTGGATCCAAACTTTATACCATATTAAAAATTACCCCAAAATAAACTATGGACTTAAATATAAAGTGGTTAACTATAAAATTTCTAGAATACAGAAGAAACTCAATATGGCCCCAGGTTAGGCAAAGATGTCACTGTAAGCAAAATATAGATGAGGAAAAAATTGGTAATTTGGATTGTATAAAAAATACAAGGACTTCAAAAGATATCTTTTAAAGAATAAAAGGAAAGCCATAGATTGGAAGAAATCATGTATATGATGAAGTAATTTTATCCACTATACATAAGAAACTGTCAAAATTCAATAATAAGAAAATAGCTCCAAAAATGAAAGATTTGAACAGACATTTCACTAAAGAAGATATATAGATAGCAAATAAGCACAACAAAAGATGTTAAGTTACTAAGCATAAAGAAAAGCAGTGCAATTTTTTTTCTTGTTCTTTTCTTTTTTTTTTTTTTTTAGTTCTGGGAATTGAACTCGGGCCCTTATGCTTGCAAGGCAAGCACTCTAACCACTGAGCTAAATCCCCAGCCCAAAACAGTGCAACTAAAATCAGAATGAGATATAACTTCCTACCTATTAAAATGGCTAAAATTAAAGACTAACAGTACTAAGAGTTGACAAGAATGTGGAGAAATAGGAGTATTCCAATACTACGAGTAGGACAGGAATGATACAAACACTTTGAAAAACAACTTGGCAGTTTCTTTAAAAAGTTAACATAAAAATGTCATGTGATCAAGCCATTCTACTACAAGATATTTACTGAAGTACAAGCATATACAATGTTCATAACAATTTTACTTCTAATATCTAAAAACCAGAAATAATTCAATTATTCCTCAACAAGTAAATGGATTTTTAAAAATCCTGCTATATTCATATCATGGAAACTACTCAGCAATAAAAGGAATGATGTATTGACACATGCCATATTGTAGATAATTATACTAAACAAAAAGCAAGACCAAAATGAAGGATACAGTGTATAATTCTCTTTATAAATATTGAGTATACTGCAGTTACTCTTAATAAAGATCAAAGGATAAAAAAATTGGAGGAGGGATAACAAAGGGGCATAAGGAAATTTTTGAGAGTGATGGCAATATTTCTTATCTTGATTATGCTACTTTTTATACGTGTATACCTGTTGAAATGCAAGAAACTGTACCTTTTGAAAATATAATTTATTGAGTATCAGTGATACTTTTCAAAAGCCATTTGTAGAAAAAATGGGCAAAATTAATGTTTGGGGTAATAGTTCTCAAAGGGCACATGAGGAAGGAAGCATTCTGGTGCAAGGAGGTCCTCCATCTAGTTCCATAAGAGTGTGTACACATACATAAATCCATATAATTGAGTTTTATTCATTTTACTGTATTTAAATTGCAACTCCATTAAAGTCATATTTTAAGGAATAGTTACAGGATCTAAAGTAGTGAGCATGACATAGAGAACCTGGTACCATGAAGAATTTTCAAGCACTATCTATAAAAAAAAAAACAAAAGAAATAACAGAGAAGAATATACTAGAAGAAAAATAAGATGACAACACCTAGACTAGCAGATGGGATTGATTCCAGGACCACATGAAGAAGCTGGCCCTGGTGTCCACAATTCACGATGGAAAGTCTACTGCAGGACACACACCCTCTCACTCACTATTTTTTTTTTTTTTTTTTTTTTTTTTTTTTTTTTTAGTGCTGGGAATCGAACTCAGGGCCTTGTGTTTGCAAACCAAGCACTCTAATCACTGAGCTAAACCCCCAGCCCCCTCTCACTCACTATTACCATGCTTTTTTGTTTGTTTTTATCCCTGGCTGAGTAGAAGAATTTGGCCATGGGCCATTAAATTTTCTTTGGGATTGGAGCAATCTAGGAGAAACCAGCACCACAAAGGAACAGATTATACACTATTACGATGACAGAGGATGAGAAGTAAGAATATTTAACAAAATTACAAAAGAAACTTATGAATTTTGGAAATCTACAGAGAGTGTGGGGTATTATTTTGACATGTGAATGCCTTCAAGAAGGAGTTAGTAGGACTTTTCCTCTCATTCTCCATGTAAGGAATGAACAAAGAAAAGAGGTTTCTGCTTCATTTCAACCCACTCAATGTAACTTCCAGCACAAATGAAGAGAAACAACCTTAGGACTTCCAGCCTTATTTCTGTTGTGCAGGGCTATGTTGTGCACGGGTGCGTTGAGGGGTGTCCAGATAGGCACGGTTGCCAGGGAACTTGATGAGAAAGGAGGTGATAGGACTAGACTAAGCCACTCAGAGAGGCAAAGATCTTAGAGCTGCTAGAGAGCCAGCCAATGTTCTCAAAATTGAAAGCACAAAACAAATAACAGGGATTTTGTGGTTAAAACAATTGACCCATCAATTGTGATGGAATGAGCCAAGAGCTCAAGGTACATAGTACTGGAATTTTTAGATGATCACTGAGAAAAGAATTTGCAAAGTGAGAAATATTGTGGCATCCAGAGAACCTGCACTCTGACTTCTTTTAAACTGTGTGCTGAATGGGTCTTACTAAACCAACCACAGGTGCATGGTGTGACATGGTTGTCAAAGGGAGAGTGAAGAATCACAGAAAGTTGTTAATTATTTCATCTATTTCATTCTTGGATACCTTCCAATCTAAACTATCAGCTTGCAAATGATGAATAAAATGATATGATTTGAAGCTTTAAAACTATTAAAGTGAAAGAGTCACCACACATTTTAATTGAAGCAGATGTGAAGTAGCCCTTTCCAAAGGTAAAGGATCATTGTATAAACTTTGCTCTCCAATGAAGTCAACAAATCAACCCAAGATTCCAATCCAAGAATTGTAATTAAGTTCGTATGTATAATATAAACATATAATCTAGAATATGTATAATATAGACATGCATATATTCACATATATATGTGTGTTTATGCATGCATGTTTATCAAATATGTTGATGAATCTAACAATTTCTATGTCATAAAATGGGGACAAAAGAATAAAGCTGTGAGAGAGGGAAGAGAGTAAGGCTATATAGTCTAGTTCAGATTTTTAGTCTCCAAAGATACTGTCTCAGCCCACAATAAACCTGAACACCCAGTATTTAACCTTTTGTGTAGTCCCTCCTCGTGAGCGTGGGTTAGCCATGTGACACACTTTGGACCAACAGAATACAGGGGCAGTGAACATCTAATGCTGCTACAGGATGACTTGTAACTTTGCCTTGGGTCACTTAAATTTCTCACTGGGTAAGAGTTCTTCTCAGAACTAACACACCAAACCATGTGCATGGCTAGCATGAAAGTACTCCAGTACTCCACTGATATCCCAGCACTAACTGCTAGCCCCTTGAATGAGCTACTCAGACATTCCAGCCCAACATCAATATCTAACATCACGTGGACCGGAAGAACTACCCGGCTGAACCCAGTCAAACCCCAGGATCGTGACAGATAACAAAATTGCTGTTGTTTAAGCCACTGGGTTTTAAAAATGGCTTATTTTGTGAGAATAAACAAACAAAATGATTTATTAATCTTTTGAAATGATAATATATAATATAGCAGTTGTGTATTGCTGTGTAACAATTCACCTCAAAGCTTAGTCACTCAAAATAGTGCTCAAACTTTTTTCTTAAAGGGCCAGACAGTAAATATTTTCGTCTTTGTGGGTCATATAATAGTTCAGCTATGCAACTCTGCCATTGCAGACCAAGAGTAGCCATAGACAATACAAAGACAAATGGTCATGGCTACGTTCCAATAAAGCTTTATTTATAAAAACTGGCAGCAATTTATGGGCCATAGTTTATCATCTCTCTTCAGAAAAAATAAATACATATTGTTGCTCATAACTCTATAGGTCAGGTAGATGATTCTGCTGATATAAGCCAGGCTTAGCTGATCTCAGTTCAGCTCTTTCACGCACCTGTCACCAGCTGGCGGGTTAACAAGGAGTGGACCGGCCTGTGTGGCATCACTTACATCTGGTGTGTATCTGGCTGCCAGCTGGACTGGCAATAGTGACTGGGCCACACGTCTCTTGTCATCCATCAGGCTAGGCTAGAGCTGTTCATATAGTAGTGGCAAAACCCCAAGAGAATAAGGAAAAACACTCAGACCTTTTGAAGCAGAGATAAGAATTGATGCATTTTCATTTCTGTCTCAGTTTATTGACCAAATTAAGTCACGGGATCAATCCAAATTCAGGGGATGAAGGCACAAACTGAACTCCTTGATGGAGAAACAGAAAAGTCACAGTACAAAGGACATGGACACGGGGAGGTGCGAAGAACTGTCATCATTTGGGTGAATCGTGAGCTGAATATGTGAGTCTACAAGCTAGAATTCTAAAGGGGAGTTGTGCTGCTTCTTTTATTTTATAAATGAAGAAAATGAAAGCCTTTCTTGTTAGATGGGACAACCCTGGAGAGCAAAGAAGAACTCACTAGCTGTGTCTGTTAACTCTCGGTTGTGGTTTTTCTGATGCTCTAGAAAGTCCCTATAGGACCATTAAAGATTCTTAACAAACTGTGAAAAGTTTCCCTTCTACATACCACCCCTGCCAGGTACCCTTCATTCCAATCTTCAGTTTCAGTAAAGGCACAACTAGGATGAGAAATATTTGTCAGCATACTAAAAAGTTCCCTTCTATCCAGAAATCCCCTTCTTAGTATACTGAGAATCTTAATTCCTAATTTAGTGTATCTTAAACCTAAAATGTCTCCAGGCATCTACATCACTTGGTCAGATGCCATAAGTATGGAGTGGCCTGGTGATAATAGGTCCAGTGAGAATGACTCTTTCCCAAAGAGTAGAGCCAGAGACTTGCTGTAAACACTTAGAATGAGGTGGCTACAGGCTACAAATTACTCACCAGCTGCCACAGTTATAGGCAACATCCCACCAGTTGGTTCTTAATCCACAGGGATTTGTGAGAATGTTTAGGCTAAAACCTCCCTATTCTCAATTGCAGGGCTGTTGGAAAAACAGTAGAATTATCTTTCCCACCCTGACTTAATGGCTTCTCATAATGATACAGCCCTACATTAAGTTCAATCTTCTATTCACACTTTAATAGCTTATAAAAATAAAAATTTCCACCCTGCTTTTCCCTACGGACCGACTGACTCAAGCCAGATCATATGTTAGAAGATGCTCCTCCCTCACTTCACGAACTTATATTACAATTTGTCTTAGAATTTGGTCTATACTTGACTTGGCTGCATTTAATTAAGTTAATAAGTTGTTCTAATGTTTTGTTTATGTTTTTATAGCTCAGAATCTCTAACTAGCCTTTTGTGGCTGACTTGTAAAGCGGCATTCTAGTATTTTTTTTGTCTCTACATCAAACACCTCTTGTGCAATTCAAAACTTCCAGAACCAACGTAGGCACTAAACACTCTCCTACACATAACCTAAAACTAGCTTCTTATTTTATGTGAGTAAACTGAGCTATGAGGCTTTGACATATGTAATTTTCTGGAAAGAAAGTCCACAAATTCCTCATTCCTGTGCTCACCATTCTCTATGGCTCTGATGATCATCCTATAGAATCACCATTGACCTTCGTTTCCCACACACAGGTGGCCAGGGCCTATGTATTCTACCTTCTCCATATCTTTTTTATGGTACATGTTTGCGTACATAATGATTACATTCCTTGTGGGGACTTGGTATGTGAACATAACACATCTTAATGGTTTTCATTCCCCTTTTCTCCCATCCTTCCTGGCTCCCTCCATTTTTGCAAAGCAATTGACTTTTTCTCATTATCTCTGCCTCTATTTGTACGAACCTCTTATTTAGGCAATCCTTGTGCCCCCCCCATGCTACTCATTAGAATAAAATGTCTTCTTTTATCACCCACATCTACCAAAGTCTCACTTGCACCGTGGTAATACTTGACCTTTCCATTTATAAAGTCTGGATCTTTTTATGCCTCTGTAATATTATGAGTAAAATTAATATTATCTGTTACATTTGACCATTACTTATATGTTTTATGTATCACGGCCCCTTTCTCTACAGGAAGCTAATTTTCCTTTAATTTAAGGTATACCTTCATCATTTTTGACATTAACATTTACTTTCCTGAGGTAACATCTGTGGAGAGCCTCACTCTAATGCCTAAAGTCTTCTGTTGATATAGCAGCAGTCATACCGAACATGGGAATAAAAGTTTCATGGGGAAAGAGAACTCACATTTCCACAGTCATATAAGTATGAAGGCAAAATTCTTGATAGCTTCCCTGGGGTCTTAGCTTTGTTGTGATGCTTCCATGATTTCATGGTGGTTTTAGAGTTGTGAGATATTTCAATTCAGGTTTCAAAGCTTGAAATTAGAAGTAAGAGTGCTTTGGTCATCTCTTCAAAATCTGGTTTTGTTACTGAGATATACAAGTTTCTTTCCTAACTAACCTGATTGCAAGACAGCTTCAAAATTCATTTCTAAGCATGTCAATATGTCTATGAATTCTGTTACAACGTTTTTAAAACAACTTCTTGACAGAAAGTACCAAGTATGATATATATTGTTTTATACCTCTTTTCTTCAATGTAAGATAAGCCTCTTTCTGTTTTGGTCAACTCACAAACTTCTTTAGTACAGACATTTCCTTTCTGACTATGTGTTTCCCTAAAATTCTAGTGTGCTGAAATGAGAAGAAGGACAAATCCACTGGCCCCAAGGTATCCTTAAAACAGATAATTAAGGCAATTTACTCCTAGAACTAGTGCGGTCATACCCGGAAAAAAAAAAAAAAAAAAAGCCTGAACAAAATTTGTGCACTGACTTTTGGGTACATATTTGAGTGTTTTGTTAATTCTTAATTTTTTTTCAAATAGTAACTAAATTCAAGTTTCCAGATTTAATGCCTCTATGAATTAACTAGCTTTTTACCATTCCACACAAGCTTCCATTTACTGAGTACTACTCTAGTTTAGATCTAAAACATTCCCCAAAGGCCCATGTGTTAAAATCTTGGTTTCCAGCTTGGTGCTTCTGGGAAGTGGAGAAAATTTTAAGAGGCGGAGCTTAGCGGGAGGTCTTTATGTCACTGTGTCCAAGCCCTCAAAGGCAGTAGTGTGGTCCTGGTATCTCTCTCTTGTTTTCTGGCTATAAAGTGGGAAATTTGCTTTGTCATGTGCTCTTACCGTGATGTGCTACTTCATTACAGTCCTAAATGCAATGGGGCCAATAGATCTTGGACTAGAATCTCTGAAACTGTGAGCCTAAAAAAACTCTTTTTCTCCATAAATTGATTATCTCAAGTATTTGTTACAGTGATGGAAACCTAACACATGTACTTACTCTGGGCCAACCACTATGATTCACTTTTTCTATACTTATTTCAAAAATTACCAAAGTGTGTCTTCTCCCAGTGTTTCATTTCCCAGTGAAAGTTACCACAATCTGTGCAGTTTGGCAGACAAGAAATATCCTTGTTTCCTCCTCCTCATAACTCTCACATCCAATTCACACCAAATTCTTCATGTTTTACCTTTTAAAAATATCTAGAGTCAGTCCACATCTCCCTTGTTCCACTGCTATTCTCCTGTCCCAATACATTATTTTTACCTCACACTACTGAAAGGGCCTATTAACTAGTTTTCCTGCATTTACTGTGCCTCTTCTTATGCACACTACGTGCTACCGTGTCCACTCAAATCTTTACCTTTAAGTAGGGAGCTGTCTTCTTATTACTGGGTGGTAGGAGTGCTTTGCATGTTCTAGATAAAAGTGCCATTTTCTAAATGTCCACACAGTCCTGGCAAACAACAGGAACCCGATCTTCCGTTTTAATCCATGAGTAAATGTTACTGCCATTTATGGTCAAAGAAATATTCTCAGGGAAGTTGTCATACAACTAATAAATTGTAGAAACATGATTTGAAACTACATCTATCTGATTTAAAAGATGGGGCCCTTTTCCACTGCCCAGTTCACTGTCACAAAAATATGCTCTTAGGCTTGTTGAAACATCTTATAAATGTGTCATTGTTAACCACTGGATGGAGGACGGGATTAAGAGAATGTGAATAAACAGAGACACAGAGACTCAGAAAAACTACACAAAACTTATACCTTCTTGGATTGTATCAGTGGTCCTATCTATCTATCATCAATCAACTATCTATAAAAAGAGATTCTCTATTAATAAAATGGGTATTGCTGAAGACATACCCCTTTTATCTTGATAAAAAAGATAATGTTTATTAAGCATAAGTATCGGTATTGGTTATTTTTTAGTTTTTTATTGGTACAATTTGTCTTCAGAAAATGTATAAATTTTAAGTGTTCCATAAGATGAGTCTGATAAGTGCATGCAGATATCTACCGCAATTATGAAGAAGACGAATATTTCCACCAGCCAGAAATTTCCTTCATGCTCTTACCTTTCATCCCAAAAGCAACCCATTTTTTAGTAGGTTTTTTTTTTTAATCACAGTTAGTTTGTTCTAGAACTTCATACTAGTGGGATCATTATACATACTTTTTTGTGTCTGGCTTCTTTCTCTCAGACCAATGTCTTTGAGATGCATCATAATGCTATAATTACAAGAAATTTATTATTTTTATTGATAAATAGTAGTCTATTACATACACTGTTGTAGAATGAATACACCCAAACCTTTCATCCGTTCTGCTTCATTGACATTCAAATTATTTATGGTTTAAAGATATTAGGCAAAAATCTGTTATAAGTCATTTTCTACAAGTATATTTGTGCGCATTTTTTCACTTCTTTTGGCATAATGCTTAGGAATAGGACTCTGGGTAATACAGTGGGGAGTATTTACTTTTGTAAGAAATTGATAGAATTCCTTCCAGGATGATTATACCATTTTGATGTCCATTAACAACATATAAGACTTCTGGTTGCTCCACATTCTAGCCAACATTTACTTTTGTCAGTATTTTCTGTTTTAACCATTCTAGGGGGGAACAAAGGCGTCTTACTGAGTTTTTCACTTTGCATTCCCTTGCTGTTTCAAGATGCTAGCAATTTCTTCATTTTCTTATTAACTGTTTGTCAATAAAATGTCTATCCAAGTCTTTGCCCATCTTTAAATAAGGTAGTTTTTTTTTTTTTTTAACTAGTGAGTTGCAGGAATCCTGTGATATAGTCCAGGGATAAGTCTTTGCCAGATATACATTTCATGGGTATTTTGTGGCTTACCTACTCTTGTTTCTTAAGGAGACTTCGATGAGCAGATTTTAACTTTGATTGTTTAATTTTCAGTTTTTCTTCATGATGATTGCTTTATGCGTCTTGCCTAAGAAATCTTCGCTCATTACCAGATTTCAAAAATATTCTTCTATGTTTTCTCCCAGGAGCTTTTTAATTTTATCTTTAACATTTAGTTCTGTGAGGCATCTTGAGTTAACTTTGGTGTACTATGTGATAGAAATCAAAGTTATTTTTTCTATATATTTAAGGGTTCTATTGGTTGAAATGACTTTTCTACTCATTTCATTGGCCATTTTTGGCAAATGTGAACTGGATCTCTTTCTGGACTTCTTAATCTACTTTATAAACCTATTTTAACACCTTTATACCAGTACCATGCTATTTTAATTGACATAGCTTTACAGTTACACTTTATATCAAATAATACAATTATTCCAAATCTATTGGGTTTTTTCAAAATTGTTTTAGCTTTTTCTGGGACCTTTATATTTTCATGTATATTTTATAATTATCTTGTCAATTTTTACTAAAATGTTTACTACTATTGCATTTAGTGTACAGGTCGATTAAGGAACAATAGACAACTTACCATTATTAGGTGTTTAAATTAATGAAGATGTATACAGTTATACATTTATTTAGGTTTTCTTTACTTTATATTAGAAATTTTAGTATACTTAATTGTAAGGGTCTTGCACTTTTTTAACTTTTTCCTAAATATTATTTTGAAAAATGTGGTACACAGAAAATTTTTTGAAGCTGGTCTTCTCATTGTTTGCTGTTAATATTTCAAAAATATAATTTAAATTGGAATATTGATCTTACAGTGTGCATCATTACATATTTACAAAGTAGTCATTATAAATATCCAATAAATAAATTGTAATTCTTGGAAATTCTTGATTTTCTACATAGTTTTGTCTTCTGCAAAAAAGGAACAATTTTAAATCTTTCTGATATTTGTGACATTATTTCTTTCTCTTGTCCTATAGAACTAGCTATAACTTCTAGTACACTGCTGAATAGAAATTATGAAAATGAAAATACTTGCAACTATATCCAATTTAGGTGAAAAATCCAGTCTTTCAATAATTAAATATATTCATATTATATATATGTAGATTTCACAAAGGTGTTTTTTATTTTTTTAGTTTGAGTAAGTTCTGCATCAGAATTTCTGGATATTTTATCATGAATAGATATCTAATTTTGTCAAATACTTTCCACAAAAACTGAAACAATTATATGATTTTGTCATTTATTCGGTTAACACGGTGAAACACATTTGTTGCTTTTCCAATGTTAAACTTTGCATTGATGGGTAAATCCCACTTGGTCTTCACGTATTGTCATTTCTAAACATTACTTGATTCCATTTGCTATATTTTGAGAAGGAATTTTGCATGTATATTCATAAATGGTAGTGGTCTGTGTTTTTTCATTCTGCTATATTCTTTAGCTTTTGTTATAAAAGTTATGTTGATCTCACTAAACAAAAAATTTACATCACATGTGTATTATTTCTTTTCTTCATGCTTTGTAGAATCACCCATGAAACCATCCTACCCTGAAATTTTTTTCTTCCTAGGAAATTTTAGCTAATACATAGGGTTTCTTCGATGGATATAGCATTAGTTACATTTTTCTACTTCATCTTGTGTCCTCATTGTTAAGTTGTATTTCTTAAGAAATCTCTGTTTCAGCCACATTGTCAAAATGTTTGGCATAAAGTTGTTTATAATGTTTCTATGCTTTCTTGAACATTTTTAGAAGCTGAAGCAAAATCCCTCCATTACTGATATTGGTAATATTTGTGCCCCTCCTTTTTCTTGATCTGTCTTGATATTTATCAACTGTATTCATCTCTCCAAGAAAGAAAACTAGTTCTCCAACTGATTTCTGCTTCTATTATTACTTTATTTTTCTCACTTTATTTCCCAAAGTAGAAACCTGTATCATTGCTTGTAAAATTCTATTATTTCTCAATGGAAGGATTTAAAACTGTAATTGTCCCTTTTCATACCACTTTAGCTCTGTACCACAGATACTGACTTGTGTTTTCATGATTAGACCTTTTTTTTTTTTTTTTTTTTTTTTTTTTTTTTTTTTTTTTTTTTTTTTTTTTTTTTTTTTTTTTTTTTTTTTTTTTTTTTTTTTTTTTTTTTTTTTTTTTTTTTTTTTTTTTTTTTTTGGCAGCCAGGGATGGAACTCGGGCCCTTCTGCTTTAGGAAAACACTCTAAATACTGAGCTAAATCCCCAGGCTGATTAAACCATTTTTAATGTTTTCTAACATCCCTTTGATTTCTTCTTTGACCAATAAATTATTTGGAAGTGTGGTGTTTAATTTCTAAGTATGTGGGTCTTTTCTTAATAATTATTATTGATGGCTAATTTTAATTCTGATATTGCTGAAAAATTTCAATCTTTTTTTTTTAAACCCGGTATGTAATCTATCGTATTGAATATCTGTGGTACATCAGAAAGGAACATAAATGTACTGGTGTTGGGCTCAGCATTACATAAAAGTCAATTAAATTAAGGTAATTGATAGTGTTATGGGCACTTGTTCTGTCGTTGGGAATAGGTTGCTGAAACTTTATGATTTTGAGTTTTTCTATTTCTCCCTTTAATTTACTAAGTTCATGCTTCATATTGTTTGATGTTCTATTATCAACATAAAGATTTGTGATTTTTATGCTTTCATGATAAGGTGAATTGATATTTTAATGGTTATAAAATGTCTTTAGTGTTGCTAAGACTATTCATTTTTTAGTCTTAGCTTCTCTGGATTCTACAGATTTGATAATTTATAACAGTCTGCCTTCAGATTCACTGTCATTCTCTGCCATTTTGAAAGTACTATTAAACTCATCCAGTGATTTTTTTTTTAAATCTATTGTCATGTATGTATTTAAAGCATACAACACGATGTTTTGATATATTCAATGGAAGGTCGTGATGTTCTAGTAAATGAACATATCCCTCATCTCACATTGTTATTCTTTTTTGGGTGTGGCAAGAGAATACAAAATCTACTCCTAGCAGTAATCTCAATTATAGCAAAAATATATTAACTATAATCTTCACATTGTACATTATTCATTATAATTATTTATTGTACATAATCATTTTAAATATCTAAAATTTTGTATCCTTGACTTATATTTCCCCATTTCCTCTCCACTTACCCTCCACTGACCCCTGATAACCATTCTATTCACTATTTCTTCATAGTCGACTTTTTTCTTCAGATTCCACATACAACTGAAATTATGCAGTATTTTTCTTTCTTTATCTGGTTTATTTCATTTAGCATAGTATCCTCCATCATCCATGTTGTAGGAAGTGGCAGGATTTCAATCTTTTTCAAGGCTGAACAATATTCCATTGCATATTTATGCCACAATTTCTTTATTTATTCATCCATTAATGGACTCTTCAACTTTTTCCACATTTTGGCTATTAAAAATAATCCTGAAAATTAACATGAAAGTGCAGATATCTTAATATGGTGATGGTTTCATTCATTTCAGATATATACGCAGAAAAGAGGATGATGTTTCCAGTGATTTTTTTAGATTTTGATGTATTATATTTGCCATTCAAGAATTTTCTTTTGATCATTTTTTATAGTTTCCAAAGACCTGCTGAGATTTCATTTCTGTCCATTCATTATGACCACATTTTGCTTTTTCTAGCCCTCAAACATACTTAAAATAGCTGTTTTAGAGGCCTTGTCTATTA